>CM055741.1:12499378-12786878 GCA_029465975.1 Dallia pectoralis | reverse complement strand
TGTGGTGAGTGTGTGTGGTGAGTGTGTGTGTGGTGAGTGTGTGTGGTGAGTGTGTGTGGTGAGTGTGTGTGGTGAGTGTGTGTGGTGAGTGTGTGTGGTGAGTGTGTGTGGTGAGTGTGTGTGGTCAGTTTGTGTGGTGAGTGTGTGTGGTAAGTGTGTGTGGTCAGTTTGTGTGGTGAGTGTGTGTGGTGAGTGTGTGTGGTGAGTGTGTGTGGTCAGTTTGTGTGGTCAGTTTGTGTGGTGAGTGTGTGTGGTGAGTGTGTGTGGTGTGTGTCTGTGTGTGTGGTGAGTGTGTGTGTGGTGTGTGTCTGTGTGTGTGGTGAGTGTGTGTGTGGTGAGTGTGTGTGGTGAGTGTGTGTGGTGAGTGTGTGTGTTGAGTGGTTTGTGTGGTGAGTGTGTGTGTGGTGAGTGTGTGTGGTGAGTGTGTGTGGTGAGTGTGTGTGGTCAGTTTGTGTGGTGAGTGTGTGTGGTTAGTGTGTGTGGTTAGTGTGTGTGGTCAGTTTGTGTGGTGACTGTGTGTGGTGAGTGTGTGTGGTGAATGTATGTGGTCAGTTTGTGTGGTGAGTGTGTGTGGTGTGTGTGGTCAGTGTGTGTGGTGAGTGTATGTGTGGTGAATGTGTGTGGTGAGTGCGTGTGGTGTGAGTATGTGTGTGTGGTGAGTGTGTGTGTGGTGAGTGTGTGTGGTGAGTGTGTGTGGTGAGTGTGTGTGGTGAGTGTGTGTGGTGAGTGTGTGTGGTGAGTGTGTGTGGTGAGTGTGTGTGGTGAGTGTGTGTGGTGAGTGTGTGTGGTGAGTGTGTGTGTGGTGAGTGTGTGTGGTGAGTGTGTGTGGTGAGTGTGTGTGTGGTGAGTGTGTGTGTGGTGAGTGTGTGTGGTGAGTGTGTGTGGTGAGTGTGTGTGGTGAGTGTGTGTGGTCAGTTTGTGTGGTGAGTGTGTGTGGTGAGTGTGTGTGGTGAGTGTGTGTGGTGAGTGTGTGTGGTCAGTTTGTGTGGTCAGTTTGTGTGGTGAGTGTGTGTGGTGTGTGTCTGTGTGTGTGGTGAGTGTATGTGTGGTGAGTGTGTGTGGTGAGTGTGTGTGGTGAGTGTGTGTAAGTTGAGTGTGTGTGTGGTGAGTGTGTGTGGTGAGTGTGTGGTCAGTTTGTGTGGTGAGTGTGTGTGGTGACTGTGTGTGGTGAGTGTGTGTGGTGAGTGTATGTGGTCAGTTTGTGTGGTGAGTGTGTGTGTGTGTGTGTGTGTGTGTGTGTGTGTGTGTGTGTGTGTGTGTGTGTGTGTGTGTGTGTGTGTGTGTGTGTGTGTGTGTGTGTGTGTGTGTGTGTGTGTGTGTGTGTGTGTGTGTGTGTGTGGTGAATGTGTGTGGTGAGTGTGTGTTATGTTCAATTGGCTGGCAGGTCACATGCATCGGTTTCCCTGACTTCCAGAACGGCCCGATAAATAAATGATACAGAAATTGCAGTTTGCATAACAGGACATAACCTTGAAAGCGCCACAGTCCTCCGCTTCTTGGCAAAATGTTTACAAGGGGATTTGATTTACTGTAAAGCAGCACATTTATTTCCATTGCACCATGGTGAAATATGTTGAAATGCATGAAATGAGCTGTTTTCTAAAATGCAACGGTCCGGCCCGGGTGTGTGTGTGTGTGTCTGTGTGTGTGTGTGTGTGTCTAAGTGCCTTTGTTTGTAATCTGTGTGTGTGTGTGTGTGTGTGTGTCTGTGTGTGTGTATTATTGCCTGTGGCGGTTCAGCTATCTAACCATGTTTTTATTGCCCTCTTAAAAACCCCTTTCAAGATAACAGTGTTTTGAGACCATGCCACACGTGGTTACGCATTCACATTCACACCTGACACAGGCAGGTTGATTTCAGCGCTGTCCAGAGAAAAGAGACAAAGTCAAAGCAATGGAAAAAGAGGTGTGTGGAAATGGTCAGTCAGACCTCAGCCCTCCCCTGACCCCTCCCTGACCTCCCCTAAGGCAAGATTTGTTTTCATTCCTCCAGTGTTTTTTTGGAAGCTGTGCAAAGTTCCCTCCCCTTTTTTCTTTTTCTTTCTCTCTTTCTCCTCTCTCCCTCTCTCCTCTCTCTCTCCTCTCCTCTCCTCTCTCTCCTCTTCTCTCTCTCCTCTCCTCTCTCTCTCTCTCCTCTTCTCTCTCTCTCTCTCTCTCTCTCTCTCTCTCTCTCTCTCTCCTCTCCTCTCTCTCCTCTCTCTCTCTCTCTCTCTCTCTCTCTCTCTCCTCTCCTCTCTCTCCTCTCTCTCTCTCTCCTCTCCCTCTCCTCTCTCTCTCTCTCCTCTCTCTCTCTCTCTCTCTCCTCTCTCTCTCCTCTCCTCTCCTCTCTCCTCCCTCTCTCTCTCCTCTCTCTCCTCTTCTCTCTCTCCTCTCTCTCTCCTCTCTGAACTTCCGCAGCAATGGGAAATCCTTCAAAATCCATAATTCACACTCCGCCGCTCCCCTCCTCTCCCTCCCCCACATTCGTCTCTCTCCGACGGACTATAGAGGAAACCTCACACTGCTCAGCTAGAGGAAGTCGGGAGGAGGAGAGAAAGACACGGGACAGAAAGACCGGGAGTGGGGGAAAGGGTCGGAGAAAAAAGGAGAAGATCAAAAAGTGAACGTGTGTGAGAGAGCAAACGGAGGGAGAGATGAGGGGGCGGTTTACAACGGAGAGAGTGATCGAGCGAGTGTTATTTTGTTTTCATACAATGGACAGGGAAGGGGAGAGACATGAATACTGATTCAAACCGCTCATTGAAAAGCAACTAACAAACATATGGCTGCACTGCTATGCACACCCATGCAAATATGAACTCAGGCTCGGTGCTACGGCATGCAAACGATGTTCTCATCAGCGCTCGCCTCACACGAGCACGAAGATGCTCAAGGTATGACCAACGATTAGGACGATCGGGCTGTGATGACACACGCAGACAAAATACACTATACACGCCCGCCCAAGCAAACACACGCGGGGGAAAAGAAGTATACACACGCACGCGTACGCCGTCGCTAGCAGAACCAGGCTTATTCTCTTTCACATTCACTGGAACGGCGATTCTCAACCACAAGTCCACGGACTGGAGAAAGGACGGCGATATTGCTACATATCCCTTCTGAACGTGTTCCGATTTTTTTTCAGGATCCACAGAATGGACCGATTACTCTATAGAACTGTGTTTAAGCTAGTCGTCTTCAATGTCAGCTATTTAGTGATTGGTGCAGAAAGAGCATTTTCTAATTTACTCTTAAAGGTATTTGCGCTAATTTGGGCTTTGGCTTTCTGTTGAAGCTATAGTTTATGAAGTCTCGTCAATGACGTGTTCCCGTTGCTCTGGACTAAAATGTCACTTCGATGAGCCACAAAAAAAGATATCGAAGGTAGCGCAAAGCTATGTAAAGTAGCTCTGGTAAAGACATTTGATTAATTGAAGTGTAAATGTGTTTTATTTCCTAAACACACCTGAAGATATCTGCAGATGTAAAATGTTGAATGTCCGCAAACTGATCGACTGTTTTCCTTCAATTATTTTCTTGTTGTTATTTATATATTACCAACAACAAAACATTCCAGGGTTTTGGCCAAAGAAATACATTTAAAGTGTGTGACACAAATGTAATGTATACTATAGCATTATTAGTAGACACACAGAAATTGAGATATCCATTAGGTGTTTTTTCTAAATGAAGACAATTGTTTTAATAAAGAAACCGTTACATAGATTTAACGGAGGAAAATAAATAGTTATGGTCATATTTCTGTTTCTGTTTTCTACAGTTTACGACTCATCACTGTAAGCTTTTTTAGATACTTTGGGCATATTTAATAGATAGTATATCTCATCTCATCTCATCTTCAACCGCTTATCCGGGGTCGGGTCGCGGGGGTAGCAGCTCTAGCAGGGGACCCCAAACTTCCCTTTCCCGGGCAACATTAGCCAGCTCTGACTGGGGAATCCCGAGGCGTTCCCAGGCCAGTGTGGAGATATAATCTCTCCACCTAGTCCTGGGTCTTCCCCGAGGTCTCCTCCCAGCTGGACGTGCCTGGAACACCTCTCTAGGGAGGCGCCCAGGTGGCATTCGTACAAGATGCCCGAACCACCTCAACTGGCTCCTTTCTATGCAAAGGAGCAGCGGCTCTAGTCCGAGTTCCTCTCAGATGACTGAGCTTCTCACCCTATCCCTAAGGGAGAGGCCAGCCACCTTTCTGAGAAAACCCATTTCGGCCGCTTGTACCCACGATCTCGTTCTTTCGGTCATGACCCAGCTTTCATGACCATAGGTGAGGGTAGGAACAATAGTAGTAGTAGTAGGGAAGATAGTATATTACAACAAATTATATCGCAAGGACTCAGGATTGGATGGTACAGAGATTATCTGAACTAGGTAAAACTGCCTGTTTCTGTCATATGCAGTAAAAAACAGAACAATTTGCAAGCATTGTAAAAGGTTTTGCCAGAAATTCAACCGAAACTCAACCTGGCTTCTCCTGCATTTTTATTATTTAATCTTTATTTAACCAGGTACATTGAGTGAGAACAAAGGTATATCTAGGTCAATTGAGCAGCTCTGATATGGCTATATAAAATACAAAAGAGAGTCAATATACAGATTTTAAAAGTTTAAGTGTATCTACGGGTAGGTCATGTGTGCACAAATTGGATGACCGGGATGGTGGGTGGAAGTGCATTTGAGCATAGCTGAGCATATAGAATAATTCAAAGAATGTAAACAGACCTTTCTTCAGTCCTTAAAACTGTGCATGAACTTTGAATGAACTTCGAATTGAAGCTGCGTGTGACCTTCTAACTAAACTAACTACACTTTTAATGTGCAAGTCCAATCCTGACTCGTGCACAGCCACTTCCATATTGCTGGTGCACATTGTTTGCGTTTGCCACAGGGTATGGCACTATTTTCTTACAATTCTTACATATTGATTTTGTCTTGTCTGTCATTCTGTCACCGTTCATTGTTTCCAACGGAAACCATAAATTCTGTCACAAACGATTCAAAAGTGTCGGAGGCACCTTCTATATTTCACGTTCACACTTCGACATGCTGATATCGTGAGACAGATTTCAACCTCGACGAGAAATAATGTCAAATATCAATATTGCGAGATCTCGTGTCACAAGATCTCGTCACAACCCCATTTATTATGTACATGTAACGGAATTGAGGACCAACATGCTGTCAATATTTTACTTAGTGATATTAAATAATGGTAACAAATAATACATTATTGTATTTGCCCCAAAAATTGCTTTTAAGCGTTAAAACTGCAATTCTTTATCTCTACCCAAACACAATGTGCGTTCAGAATTGCAGGATATTGACTTTAAATCTCCCACAGCAAAAGTCTTTCTGCCCTGTTGCCAATTGTCTAGAATTAACCCAAAAAATTGGTCTTTCTGTTGCCAAGAGGTGGGCTTTCAATGAATGTTCTCCCCCAGAGACTTGGGTCATTGAGCCATGCCAAAGCCACAATAACATAGCATTAACGTCACTCCAGTCAGGTTCTGTGTATGAAGGGGTCCCCAACTAATGTGTTAGCACAGTGCCAGAGCCCCAAAAATGGTTCAGAACCTCTCTGTTAGGGTGCTAGGATTAAAATTTTGTAGAAATATAAATACACTTTGGTAAATCATTTTTGTTCCTAATTGGTCCCAAGAGCATGGCCACGGTTTGTGCTCTATGGCACAGAAATATTTCAAGAAAGCAAGAACCAGAAGACACTCACGCACTCTCGCTAGAACTCACACACACACACACACAGACACACACAGACACACACACACACACAAACACACACAGACAGAGTGGAGAGGAACCAGCGCTCCCGGGTCTGTCTGCTCTATGTGTTTGAGCTGTCCTTGGGTTTCCGGCCCACATTGAAGCGCCTTGGATTTATCGGACAGATCTTGCTGTGTGTCTGCGTGTGTGTGTGTGTGTGTGTGTGTGTGTGCGCGTGTGTGTGTGTGCGTGTGT
The DNA here is from genome assembly GCA_029465975.1 of Dallia pectoralis. Taxonomy (NCBI): domain Eukaryota; kingdom Metazoa; phylum Chordata; class Actinopteri; order Esociformes; family Umbridae; genus Dallia; species Dallia pectoralis. Next base: position 12,780,902 of record CM055741.1, on the reverse strand, counting down.
GTGTGCGTGTGTGTGTGTGTGTGTGTGTGCGTGTGTGTGTGTGTGTGCGTGTGTGTGTGCGTGTGTGTGCGTGTGTGCGTGTGTGCGCGTGTGCGTGTCTGTCTGTCTGTGTGTCTGTGTGTCTGTGTGCCTCTCTGTCCGTTCATCTGCCTGTGTCTGTGAGATTGGTCCATCCTTGCCAAATGTGTCTCGGGTTGCACGGTTTTGCTCAAGGCCCCCTAACTTATGATTCTGCAGACGGCCCCAATCTGGCTACTGACCAGCAGCCTCCACCGCTGGCTTTGGTGCCGGGCTCACATTGAAGGGTGAGTGTGTACGCGCGAGAGCGCACGTTTAAATGCATGTGGACCGGCACATTTTCCTGCCGGTCTGTGTGTGTTCAGAGGTGTGTGTGTTCAGAGGTGTGTGTGTTCAGAGGTGTGTGTGTTCAGAGATGTGTGTGTTCAGAGGTGTGTGTGTTCAGAGGTGTGTGTGTTCAGAGGTGTGTGTGTTCAGAGGTGTGTGTGTTCAGAGGTGTGTGTGTTCAGAGATGTGTGTGCTCAGAGGTGTGTGTGTGTGTTTAGAGGTGTGTGTGTGTTCAGAGGTGTGTGTTTAGAGGTGTGTGTGTTCAGAGGTGTGTGTGTTCAGAGGTGTGCGTGTTCAGAGGTGTGTGTGTGTTCAGAGGTGTGTGTGTGTGTGTGCGTGTTCAGAGGTGTGTGTGTGTTCAGAGGTGTGTGTGTGTTCAGAGGTGTGTGTGTTCAGAGGTGTGTGTGTGTTCAGAGGTGTGTGTGCTCAGAGGTGTGTGTTCAGAGGTGTGTGTGTGTTCAGAGGTGTGTGTTCAGAGGTGTGTGTGTGTTTAGAGGTGTGTGTGTGTGTTCAGAGGTGTGTGTGCGTTTAGAGGTGTGTGTGTGTTCAGAGGTGTGTGTGTTCAGAGGCGTTTCTCTGAATATGCTCAGAGTAACATGTGTGTACCACGCATCTGCATCACCTTCCACTTTCCTCGGACGATACCGCCCTTCTATTCAGCTTCTCTGTCTTCACTCGCGCGCTCTCTCTCTCTCTCTCACCGCCTCTCTCTCTCTCTCTCGTTCTCTCCCTTCGACGTCGTAACGAGATGCCTCACATCGCAACGAACTTGACCCTGGTTAATGGCCACCTGTTCGTTGTCAAGAGGGAACGTGCCGGGGCCCGGGGCCCTCGTTAGTTAACGCGATTACCAGACAAACAATGGAGGCGGGCCGAGTCAGGAGACAACAGACGAGCCATCAAAGGAACCCACTGGTTTAATGATGTTTCGGGCTCCTCCGTCACCCTTAATCCTGGTACTCTGTCAGGGAGCGCCGGGGCATTGAAATTGAACACTAGCAGCAGCAGCGGTGCTCTCAGACTGGCTGTCCATATCGCTTTGTGCGTGGACAGAGGCCGGACCTACTTAGGACCTTCTGGTTTAAAGAGATAGCACGAGACACAGAGCAGAGGGAGGGGTTAATTAATGTAGACTTGACAAATAGAGAGATAGAACTAGTGAAGAAAATGTAATAAAAATGCTTTTGAAACAAGAAAGGATTTGGTGAAAAACTGCTTTTTTGAATCTCCTCCAGGAATATTGAAACAACAGGAATGGATTTTTTCCAGAAACTCTTCAGAGGAAGGCAAAGAAAGGAAGGGCTTGAGGGAAGCGATTAGACGGGACAGATGGATGGATGGATGGAGGGAGAGAGAGATCGCTGTTGTTCAGGAAGGATCATAAATGTTCCACAAACTGCTCAGCGTCTCATCGCTGTCGTCTGTTGTTGTCGTCTCATATCGCTCCGTGTCACTCCGTGTCTCTCTTTCATTCCACCTCCACTTCACTTTTCTAACTCCACCTCTCTGACTTTTACTCATTCTACCGACCATCTTTTTCTCTCACCTTCTCTCGTTTCGGAAGCATTCTCGACTAATCTTTTTCTGACTCCCCGTGGTGTTTGTTGGCGTCTCCCTACTTATCTCACTATTCTTCTACAGTGTACCCCAGGGTGAGGGATGTACAGTGGAGAAAATGTGGACGCAAAAAGCCCAGACCCAGAGTGCCAGACAGACAGGCGTAGTCAAGAGAAGGAAAGGGTCAAAATGAATACAAAGCTGTTGTCCTAAATGGCATGATATTCCCTTCACAACGCACTACTTCACAGGTGACATTTTAGGGGATAGTGTATTATTCTGGACTGGAAGTGAAATACGGATGCGGGCGGAGTTGTGTAGGAAGTCCTAATGTAATCGATGAGTAAAGGCCAGGCGACGGCCATCCAAGTGGAGTACACAGTGACCAGCCTTATGTAGAACTGCCACATTAAAAATGTGTTAAATGTTGTTTTTAAAATATGGCTGTATGTAAAATATATGACTACAATAAATACTGTTATCGTTATGTGATGCATTATGTATTTACGTTATAGCATAAAATGTACTAATATGATTTGTGGTAAAATGAAAAATATTCTAAAGCAAAAAGAACATTTAATTGCTTAGCATATAGTGGTTAACAACACGGTGTATTTTTGTATGCATCTACCACGCATGATGTGGGCAAGTTTCTTTGTTTGAAAAATATTTATTGGACAATTAGTCATTTTTCATAAAACATTTTCGTGAATCCACTCCCGAGACGCAGAATAGAATAGAAGATTATGCTACGGCTTTTTCGCTAGAAAAATTAAACGCACCGTTTCCCCCTCTCCCTCCATCCTTCTATATAGACCTCCCTCCTTCTATATAGACCTCCCTCCCTCCATCCGTCTATATAGACCTCCCTCCCTCACTCCATCCTTCTATATAAACAACCCTCCCTCACTCACTCCATCCTTCTATATAGACCACCCTCCCTCCATCCGTCTATATAGACCTCCCTCCCTCCATCCTTCTATATAGACCACCCTCCCTCCATACTTCTATATAGACCACCCTCCCTCCATACTTCTATATAGACCACCCTCCCTCCATCCTCCTATATAGACCACCCTCCCTCCCTCCATCCTCCTATATAGACCACCCTCCCTCCATCCTTCTATATAGACCTCCCTCCCTCACTCCATCCTTCTATATAAACAACCCTCCCTCACTCACTCCATCCTTCTATATAGACCACCCTCCCTCCCTCCTTCTATATAGACCACCCTTCCTCCATACTTCTATATAGACCACCCTCCCTCCCTCCATCCTTCTATATAGACCTCCCTCCATCCGTCTATATAGACCACCCTCCCTCCCTCCATACTTCTATATAGACCACCCTCCCTCCATCCTTCTATATAGACCTCCCTCCCTCCATCCGTCTATATAGACCACCCTCCCTCCATACTTCTATATAGACCACCCTCCCTCCATACTTCTATATAGACCACCCTCCCTCCATACTTCTATATAGACCACCCTCCCTCCATCCTCCTATATAGACCACCCTCCCTCCCTCCATCCTCCTATATAGACCACCCTCCCTCCATCCTCCTATATAGACCACCCTCCCTCCATCCTTCTAAATAGACCTCCCTCCATCCTCCTATATAGACCTCCCTCCATCCTCCTATATAGACCTCCCTCCATCCTCCTATATAGACCACCTCCGGCAAATTAAAATTCTATCAAAATAGGCACATTTTCTCCCCCACAGGACACCATTGAGAGGCGCGTGCGCCAGGGCGTCAGGTACTCCAACCAATGGCCCTGTTCCTTCAGCACAGGCCAACCAGAAACACACCGTTTGCTTGACACGGGAGGTGTTACGCAGGGAAACGCACGCGCACACACACACGCACAAGAGAGAAGAGATCTGACACCTAGAGTTAAGGGGGGCGATCACGCACGCAAGTATCTGCGTACACACGTATTCATTGAGCCGTGCATTAATACACCGTAGACTACAGCTGGTCTGTTTCATATCTCCACAGTGAGTGGATGATGGGTTTTGAATGAGGTTTGTGCGCGTGCACGCGCCTGCCTGCGTGTCTGCTGTTGGGTGTGTGTGTGTGTGTGTGTGTGTGTGTGTGTGTGTGTGTGTGTGTGTGTGTGTGTGTGTGTGTGTGTGTGTGTGTGTGTGTGTGTGTGTGTGTGTGTGTGTGTGTGTGTGTGTGTGTGTGTGTGTGTGTGTGTGGGTGTGTGTGCGCGCGCGCGCCCTGTTACACACGCGGAAGAGCAAGCACTGTTTCTTTCTTGCTTTCTGCTACTTTCCCTTTCCACTCCTCCTCCGCTCACGCACGCTGCGGCAGCTAAGTGCTCAATGCGTTATCGACGGGCTCACCGTGGCAACCTGCAGAAATCCGCCGCCTCTATCGACCCCCGCCCGGCTCCTTTCCTCCCTTCCTTCCCGGTCCCACCTTACCATCCCCCACTCCCAGCTCCGGGGAAGCGGGGGCTCCCGGTTCCGTGGCGCAGGCTGGGAGAGAGGGAAACACACACACACAGAGAGAGAGAGGTAGTCCATCTGCAGAGAGAGATAGGTAGTCCATCTGCAGAAAGAGAGAGAGAGAGGTAGTCCATCTGCACCCGAGCCACGGTGACAATGACACCGGGAGAGCCATTTCGGAGCAATGAGCCAGAAAACGCAGCCCCATTCCTGCCATTCATTTGACAAAGCACCGCACCCACTTCACGATACAATTAATCTATACAAATGATCTAATACACACAGTATGGTATCCGAATGATACAAACCTCGGCACCGTTTCCTCTGGTTTGGCAAATGACAAATGCAGCACCAAATAGAGCATGAACGTCTGAATGTTAAGCATTGCATCAAAATATACTGCGTAATGTCATATTCATGTTTTTTTCCCGAATAGGACATGATTTAATGGACGTAATTAAACGTGTGCTCTAGAATGGCAGTGCCTGCCTGCCAGCTAGCTTAACCAGACAGTGTGGGTGGGTGGGGGGAGGGGGGGTCAAAAACTAAACGCATATTTCATTTCTAATCAGCCTCAGGTAATCCATTTTGGATAACTTTCTCCCCGCAACGAAAACAGTGTGCCTTTAAGCCGATTGCTAATCATGGTGTTGGCTAATAATAATCTTTCCTCCGTAGTCCCACAGTATCTGGGCCTCGCTGTGTAGCCAGTGGGATGGCATAGCTCAATCACCCCCCATAGAGCCCTGTCAGGATGGCTGCAGGCCGCTCTTAACATTTAGACGCTCACGCAGGCACACACACACAAATGCAAACACACTAACCCTGCGACCGCTGTTGGCTATGTCTGTTTTTGGTTTATTTCTGTCGGTTTCTCCGTCGGTTCTGGACTCGCAGGGATGCCAGCATGGCTGTAAGAGCTGTTGGGTGGTGATCCAGTGTTCTGGGTTTCTTGGCTCTGTTCAACCTCCGCAGCAGTGTCTCTTGGCTAGATTTTTTGACTCTGACAGTAAGTCCAAGCAATACAGTCGACTTGTTCTGACAGGAAGTGCCACCGTACGACGGCGGGTAAACTTTAAAAGGAGTCCTTGGAGGTTTCTTGTGGTTGTTGAGTTTTGCTACTTTACCTACACAGGTTAAACAAATGTCAGTTTGCTACTGACAGCATGCTTCCTCCACTGTCCCATGGTGTCACGCTGGACTTCAGCCAGAGACCTATTTATTTCTCATTACACAGGACAGCTCTTCTTGACAACGTGCACGTCGTTTGAGCCATACAAACAGTAAAAGTTGTGTATCTGCAACATTTCAAGTGGAAGACATTTTTCAAATCTGCCGCGTCTCTTTTTACATTTGTTTTGTTCGAATTACAGTACAATTTTGTACAATTAAATTACATCTTTGAAAACAACAACATGCTAGTTATTGTTTTTCAATCAATGCACTGGACATCATTATTTTTCCACAACATTTATTTGGGTATTGACCACAGTAAACATCATTTCCAAGGATGAAGACAGGATGCACAAGGTACGGAAATTACTCGGAGAACCCCAGAGTCGACCAAATTGACTTATTGAACCCAATTTTACGTTAATTTTCGAGACCCCTGTGTATTCTTAACCAGCCTGTCTTCCCAGCTATTGACAGTCTGTTCATATCACCCCGTCTGGCCTTCCACCATCACAACCACACTCTCACTGGGTGTCTTCCAGGAACCAACCGGCAACACAAATGGCGTCTGTGGAGCTCCCTGCCAGAGCCATGATTAGAGCCGGTTAACATTCACCATCCGAGGTGCGATATAGCGGACAAGGACCAGGGAGTCCCCCGCATCCTGCCAACTAACTCCACTTGGCCGCGGATGAACGGACACATCACACAACTGAAAACACAACAGACCCACAGGAGCTTTTTACGCTCTTGTTTTTATTCAGACGCTTGACGTTGGGAATAATTCCGGCCCTGGCACTTAGCGGAGCCAAGCCTCTGCGGAAGCTGCTGAAAGCCGGCGGAACTTTCCGGAGAGCATGCACGGGTCGTAAACCGCGAACGGCGCGGTCAATATTTAGATTGGTGTAATTGTCTAATCTGGTGTGGTTGTGTGGGAGTGAGAGTGAGGTATGGAAACAGGGTTGGCGGCTAAGGAACCGCGTGCGTCATTGGTCAGAACAGAACCGGAAGTGGGGGGAAGGGGGGGGAGAAGAAGAGGTAAACATTAATAGAGAATTTTCCACTGTGAGTCATCTGAGTCTCCGTTCAATAATCAGGACCGCTACCTGCCTCTGACGTCCTGCGTTGCTCTCAGACTCCCGACCAATTACACGCCCTGTTGTAGGGAGAATGTTGAGTCATCGTGACATTGTCTCTCCCTTGATGCATGCAGGCAGGCAAACGCCTTGTGTCGTGACTGGTGATGGCTGCAGTCGGCTCCACCGAATCGATCCTTTAGACTCGTTGTGTGCTTCTGTGAATACGAGTGACACGTACGAGGTGTTCAGTCATTTAAATGCGACATTGTGTTTCCGGTTAAAAATGATTGAATGTCAGCAACGACTGCGCTCGAGCAGCTTGAGTTTTGACGAGGGGAAATGTGAATAGCAAACCATGACACATTTGATTCTTAATAGGCTAATATTTGCATGTTCAACGATAAAATAACTGAATAAGATACACACTGATTAGAAATCGACTCCAGTTGCAACACTCCGTTTGACGTGTCAAAATACCGCAAACCCTAAAGTGCCTTATTGCTGTTGTAACCTTATTGTTAACATTATTCCAAAAGCACAAATGTTTTTCTTAAACCACCCAGTTTATTGCCCAATAAAACTAATGTCATTACCTCAACTTAATTATCGTGTAAACGGTTTAGAAATGTTGTAAACACCATGTTATATAATCCAGGTGAGTCGGTGGAATCCTAAATGCATTTGTCTGCCTCAACACTCAATTCATTCTCACCACTCCAATCGTAGTTCCCCTTCCACACGCACTTGTTCCTGGACCCCGTCTCTTGGTTAAACACACATGGCTCGTCTGCGTACAGTCTGCAGTTCCCTGTTGGTCATTTGAGCTTTTTCGTAATTGGATCTTTGTCGGGTTTCTCCAACCTGAGGCACAAAAAGTTTCTCAATTGTCTGTGTTGCATTAGGGACATTTTTAACATACACCGTAATGGTGTCACGACAGGCAGAATATTAGTAGGTAATCGATTCTATATCCATCGGTTCAACCTGTTTAGCTGTCCAAAATGCCAGTTGATGTCAATGTAATACCTGTTCCAACAAAAATATATATTGTTTGTAATGTTACTGGAAGATCATCTAGACTTTACAGTAAATGTCATTACATTTAGTGCACTAAAGTTTCGGTTTGGCTGCTGTCGTTTGTCCACATTTACCCTTCAGTCATTTGGCTGTCACTGTTTGATCTTTTGCTCTGCCAAGCAGTGTTTCCTTCTTTTCATTCTGTTCCACGCGTTTAGCTGAAATCCCATTTGACATGTTGGCTGAAACATACGTGTACATGTCATTAGGTTCAAGGAGTTGTTTTATAAAAGCGTGACACTTTACAGAGGATTTGGAGTACTTGAATGGAGGAGAATATTGTGTTAAAGGCTTCTCAAATTCTTTACACAATCGGGCTCTTTTCCCCAACAACCATGGCAACAGTGGTGTGCAGATTAAGTGCAGCACAGTCCATTGTATTAGGTTGACTTACATTGTAGCACCAGAAACTGAATTCTCTACGAATTGTCTTTACACTGTGCAAACGTCAATTAAGTAAAGTAAGTAAGTGTAATGTAATAGGCAGCCATATTCGCAATCTAATTTCTTGTCACCTTTATATCGAAGAGGTGACATAACCAATAAAAATATCTCATGCATTGGTTCTGTACATAAATTAGTCATGTCCTTTGGACATCAGTATTACTAAATCCTCCATGTGAATATAAAAGCCCCTAACAAACGTATTGAACCACAGTATGTTTAGTTGGAGTGATGCAGATGAAGCCCAGGCAAGTTGTTCCACTGGTATTAATGGTTACTGTACCAGCAACTGACGATTGCTCTGCCCAGAGTCCCCCTGAGATATCACTTATGTGCCTTTACCTTTAAGCCTATGGTCTTATCAGGCTTCTCAAGTAACCCCTGTGGATAGGACAAGTACCCCCCGGGGCCTGGAACCCCAGGTTGGGAACCGCTGGTCTAGAATATTGTTGTTCTTATTTGTCCTCACTGAAAGAGTCAAGTAGCTTAAAAGGTCAGTTGATGTGGCAGAGTGATTTTCTGAATAGGACGAATGCTCAACGTTTTATGGTTGGTCAAGTTCAAAAGGGTATGATAACATATTCACAGTCTTTTTACAATAAATCTGTGTCTTATTTTTTCAACTAAAAATATACTGTCAATAAAGTATTTCCTTTTGCCATCTTTGCAATCAAATGTGAAGACATTTTCTATAACCAAATATAACCAAATTATCAGTCACTAGTCAAATCAGCCTTGTAACATCATGGTTACATCATTTCCACATAATTCATCAGTTATTAAGACCTAGCTGTGTGGGACTATCATAAATAATTAGAAAAGCCTATGTTTTGACATCCCAGGACATTAAATCTTTAATAATTTTATTGTATAAAACATTTGAAGACAGTGAGCTGGGCTTAACCAATGTCCATTTGCTCATTCATAATGCATAAAGCACATTGTATAACTGGAATTTCTTGCAACTGGTGAAATTACCCATTTGCTGACAGAAATGTGACTATAGCCTACAATCAAAGCCTTTCCACCATCAGGCGAGATGTCCAAGGGCATATTGCGGGTCAGGTGTCATTGTAGTGTATTCTTAAAACTTCGTTTAACCAACGCGAACGGTTTCTAATAAAATATGGGATACATATCCTATGCATTTAACCATAATATTAAGCATGTCCAGTAAATGACAGCAAATGTCATATTGCTGTGTGACTGCGACTGCTATAGACCACACAGACAATGGAAATGGCAGCACACGTCTCATGCTTTCGTGTTTCCCTTCACAACATATTGACACATATTTGGGATTTGTTGATAGTCAGCCGGCCTATCGAATGATTTCCTGGGAAAATTATAGTCGCGTGTTAATATCTGGAAGCGTCTATTCGATATGTATCACATCGTTTTTTTAACTCATTGCCTTATAAGGCAAGGCAGTCGTGCCTGTCTGTGATTGGCTGGCGGTGGCCGCCCGGCGTGAACTGTGTGCCTTTAACCCGTACGCTGCTGAATTTTATTTACAAAAAGATGTACCGACAGTACAGTGATGCTGCATGCCGACGTCCTAATATGTCCTAATACCGAAACATTATATAATATAATACTACAGTGTTAAAGAAAAAGGAAATAGGTGTACAACGTGTCGTCTAACGCTAGTACAATTAAATTGAGAATGTGTCAATCCAAGGCGAAGTGTGTGTGTGTGTGTGTGTGTGTGTGTGTGTGTGTGTGTGTGTGTGTGTGTGTGTGTGTGTGTGTGTGTGTGTGTGTGTGTGTGTGTGTGTGTGTGCGTGCGTGCGTGCGTGCGCGTGCGCGTGTGTGTGCGTGTGGTCAGTATTGTCAACACGCCCAACATTTTATGATGTTTCAAAGAGACAGCGGACATAAGACCATACCGCACACACACGATCCACCACCACCAGCGGCAATATACTTGTGATGCTTTAAGGTGCAATAAAGGCGAACTAACACGTCGTGTTGTGTGTCAGAGGGATGAAGCCAGACGTCTCTAGTGCCTGTCAGGATTTGGGTGGTAGAAATAAACGCCGAGGAAGAAATGCCAACGGGTTCTAGACCGACTGTTATGATGTGACCTATATATCTCTGACACAACCACGAGCCACATGCATGTGCATTGAAAATCCATATAGATTAAGCCCCCATTCTGAAATGGCTTCATATATGACCTTGCATTAAAATAATAGATAATATGAGGAGGAATATTTAGGGAAAACGCCTAGAATCTTAGTCCTTAATATGGTAGCCATGCAGTGTCACCAAAGCCAATATCCGACGTTTACATGTGGATATGGTTGTTCTTTAGAATTACTCCAATGGACTGATGCAAATACTTCACCTGTAATCTCTATTACAGCAGTAATCACAATCAAATCAAAGGCCTAATGATTGTTTTTGCTACAATGCGAATATTCGTTATTAATGCCATCTGGCCAAGCTTCATTTGCTGGATGTGTAGATACGTGTGCGTATTGTTTGTTTTCTATTGTAGAATACGGGCAACATGTATCCATATGCGTCACTCCATCTACCTATATAGACTAGCTACATACCATATATTTAATGGAGCCCACTGTTGCATCCACTTCTTCATTACTTTTGAAGTGGAAAATAAGTTATACATTTTAGTGCGTTTGGGTTTACACTCACTGTCATCTACTTATATTTCATCCATCTGCCCCATGCAGCTTCAGGGAAGGCTGAAGTGTGTTTTCTCTGCAAATACGTTTTGTCATATAGCCTACTACACTAGAAAGACGTTTCTATTAAATATATGTACACATAGTTTAAAAATACAAAAGTTAATGGTCGCAGTGTATTTGTTCATTCGTTTTTTTAGGCTATTTGTGATTTAAAGTGAACGTGTAAAGACAATAATTATGTATCGGTCAAATACACACCGGCATATAACACAGCCTGACACTTTTCAGTGCGCCCCACTTGCAGTTTTATTGCGCCCAATACGCGCACCGACTCAATAAGGATAAAACGCTCCAGCCCCAAAACCACCCCCCCTTTCTTGACGTCACACCAATGGCTATTTGCATGAACTGTTTTCTGCAGCCCTTCTCTCTCCAGTGCAAAGCGACCCGTATCGCACACAGCTGCCAACGGATTCCGAGTGAGAGGGAAAGAGAGGGGGACCATCGGATTGGAGAGAGCTCTCTCTGGTATCTCTGAACGACAGGAAAATAGCACAAAAGCGGCCAGGGGGACATTTTCTATAGGCATCGGGAGGGAGAGAGACCGTGCATCGAAAATGGAGCTGCCCGCCGCGGGGGAGCACGTCTTTGCCGTGGAGAGCATCGAGAAGAAGCGCAATAGGAAGGTATGAAACACTCTGAATGTTTCCCATTTAAATGCATTTCGCGTATTGGAGTCAACGTGCAATAGCCTGGTTTATGTAACTGATGGGTGTATGTGTTTCTCTTTCGATATACAGTAAAATACCGCGTATAGCAACATATTAGATAATATTTTCTCTTCTCCACAGGGAAGGATAGAATACCTGGTGAAGTGGCGAGGATGGTCCCCAAAGTAAGTGCGCATAATGAGTAGTATCTAATGCATAGATTTCAAGTTCAGAGTCGACCTTATGGTGTGTGTGTGTGTGTGTGTGTGTGTGTGTGTGTGTGTGTGTGTGTGTGTGTGTGTGTGTGTGTGTGTGTGTGTGTGTGTGTGTGTGTGTGTGTGTGTGTGTGTGTGTGTGTGTGTGTGTGTGTGAGTTAGTGAGTGAGTGAGAGAGATAGTGTGTGGATGTGTCGTGCGCCCTTTCCTGGGGTTCGAGCTAATGTTTGCTTCGATCGATGAAGCTAAGGATGCCATTACTAATTTATGTAGGCTATGGGTGAAGTATCCGCCCTGGTGTTTTGCTGTTGCTGTTTTGCTTGTTTACTTTATGACGCTTCCTTACTTGCGAATATGACCACTTTATGATAACATATTATGCCATAATCTATCCTTATAATCGACACTTTTTACACACACACTGATCTATATTATGGATGCGCTTTAAGCCATATATATAAGCCATATATAAGCCATATATATGCATCATGTTTGTTTGGGTATAGGCCTAACCTTATTTGAGTTAAACCCTATCACCCTAGTTGGCCTAGTTGGGTTACATTATATTGTTAATAACGTTTGTACAAGCTTTTATACCCGGGTTTGTCCGTTTGCAGGTATTTTGCCTCCAACCAAAACGATGACGACTAGTTGATGTATGGTTGTAAACTGGTTTAGTATGTTTGAGGGAAAGCAACCTCTGTTGATATTAACCTCTTCCTTACTCTCGCACTCAATTGTATATCTCTGTGTAGATATAACACGTGGGAACCTGAGGAAAACATTCTCGATCCGCGACTACTCGACGCCTTCGAGAACAGGTGAGTTTGACAGATTCGGTTTGACATAGGGACCTACCAGTGGGGGGGGGGGGTTGCTGTCAGGCTACTAGCGGGCCACTGGCATGTTTGTGTGAGTAGCGGGGCGCAAGCAGAAAGCTAATTGTATTCAATTTCCCTTTGGCGATTTCGCATCCTTTCATATAGGCCACGACCCTTGTCTTCCACCGTGTATGCACGCCGTCAGCATTTACAAGGGACATGGAACATTTAGACGTCGGGCGATGTCTGTTTACGCCGGTATTTGTCTCTAAATAGGGGATATTTCACAGCAGCTAATTGCGTGTCTCTTTTGGCAAGCTTGCCGGGTAGGGCACCAGGCTATGGAAATATTCAGAGACCCTACCGTAATTAGATGTGCGCGAGCAGCGAGTGAGATGAGATTGACAGTAGTCCTCTGTAGTGGGGTGTTGAATTACCTCTCTTGAAAAAGACATGGAATTAATAGCGGGGTATAGAAAAAGTATCTACCAGCGAGATTCTAAAGATGAGCACTAAATCTATCCGGTCTAAACGTGGAGTACATTGTGAATTATAAAGTGATGAATTCCAAGTGGAAATTATTTTAGTCACGCCGATTTAGTAGGCCTATGCATTGTTTTTCGCATCGTTCGTTGACAGCAATGTGATAATGACAATAGCTGTGACATGCCGCAATGCCTGGTTAACAAGAAATATAAAACATTTGATTTAAAGCTTCTAAATCAATAGTCTAGAGACAACATACAGCACGTCCTGTCCTAAGGATTCAGTTTGATTACCTGTAAACATGGTGGCAAGACTGAGGGCCGTTCCATTAGTATCATGTTATCATTTCAGATGAAATGGCTCATGGCATTTTCTTATAAACGTCTTATTGTCAATGTTGTAATTGCATTCGTCATCATTGCATTAGTTGTGTGTCGGGAATCGCCGTACGAGCGGTTGTGTTTAGTCCCGTTTTAAAGTTGAAGCTGATGTCCTTAGGGGTGAAACGGTCACATCTGTTTCCAGTGACTTGTTTCTGGTTGTGAAATTGCTAACAAACATCATTGCAATCGTTATAGAACAGCTTCATACGGTTCAAACATTGCGTGACACTCACCTGCTTCGTCAAACTGTACAATGACAATCATGGCGGCACGGTCGTCCTGCCGTACTGCAGATTCTGCCTTTAACGCTATTTCTCAGACCTAACGATCTGTTTTTCGCAGGGAGAGGTACGAGCAGCTTATGGGTTATCGCAAAAGAGGGCCAAAGCCGAAGAACCTAATGGGCCAGGTGAGTCTTTATGTATTTCAGAGGGAACATTAACCTTTCCAGGTGTAAGATATGCATTATTCTATTGTTGTTGGAGTAACACATTTTGAGAACATCCAGCACAGTATCCTATTGCATTCTTCAGGGCGAAGCTCTCTGCTGCCAGGGGAGACACTCTGTCACTGTTGACCCGCTACGATGGTGGCCAACAGACACACGTGTAGGAGTCTAATAAAATATGGATGAAAGGCCTTCGCAACACTAAACACCAGTTTATGGCTCAGGACTCACCAAAAGTTCCTCTAGAGAAAACCATTTGATCACAATAATTTTCACTTAGATCAATGTTGCTCAAATAATAAAGCTAAAGTTGGCTGTAATAAAAAACATGCTACAGTGGTATTTGTGCACCATAGGCAAAGGCTTAGACAGCTAGGCAAGCTTAGGTCGCTGTAGTATGTATCTAAGATTTGTTACAGAGAGAATCAGTCAACTTTCGTATTCGTAATGTAAACAAAACTAATATATTTGTGTTTGTTTGCTCAGGTGCCATCTTTTGCCCGGAGATCCAGCATCCTGTTAGGCCTTCAGGAGACCAGCCTGGACGAGGACAATCGTCAGAAAGTGGACCCCATTCAGACGCTGCGCTCACAGACTCAACAATACCAGCTGAACAGCAAGAAGCACCACCAGTATCAGCCACTCTTGGCCAAGGAAAGAGAGGCAGAGCAGCAGGTCATCGGCAAGAAGAAGTTCTACTACCAACTCAACAGCAAGAAGCACCACCACTACCAGCCTGACCCTAAGATGTATGACAACGCCCAGTGCCTTAAGCCAAGGGAGGTTACCAAAGCTCCAGAATTGCCGACGAACCGAGGCTGGAACTTGCCTCCCGCGCTGCAGCAGAAATGGGTCCGGGACAAGGAGTCCGGCTGCCTGAGCAAAGTGAAGGACATTACCATGGAGTTGAAGAAGCTTCCAGCCCACCTCAATGGCCACAGAGAATCTGAGCTGATCAAAGACTTGGCTAAGGAAGATGCAGCGCCGGTGAAGGCGAACGGCGACAGCAAGCTAAAGATTGTCAAGAACAAAAACAACAACGGACGCATCGTAATTGTTATGAGCAAGTACATAGAGAACGGCACGCAGTCGGCAAGGATTAAAAATGGAGACCTGGAAGAGCTTGACGAACCGCAACCAGAGAAATGTGAGGAAGCATCAGAAAAGCATCTCGAAAAAATGCGGCTCATCCAAGAATTGGGTCTCACCAACGGCTTTGCAAAAGTCCACAAAGACATTTCCAAGGCAGACGTTTCACACTGTAACAGATCTGTTGAATTCAAGTGTCCTGCCGAGAAGGTCGACTCATCTACAACAGAGATTAGTGCCACAAAGCAGGAAAAACACCCCGATGTCAGTAGTCAAAACCAGGCAACAAAATCCAATCTTAGCCCATGGCCCTTTGAGGAGGTCCGAAATAGGACTCGGCCTGAAACGACTTATCCTCCAGCCCTCAAACGACGTCTTTCAGAGGCAGATGAGGACCGGGGTGGCTACAAAAGATTTCTAAGTTCCAGGAGTATCAGTGCTCCATGCACTGTGTCCTCGCCTTTTCAGAGTAGCTCCCCAGATCAAAATGGCCATGAGAGCCACAATGACTTCATGGAGTCAAACCAAGATGAGCCCATGGACCTCAGCTGTATGAGGTCTAGAGTAGAGGCTCCGCTTCCCACAGACACACAGGTGGCTCCTGTTGCTGAAAAGGAGAAGGCAACGGAGCAGATAGAGCAGCCATTGGCTGTCACAGCGGAACAGGAAGTGGAGACCGAGGCGTTTCCGACATTCCAGCCTTTCCTTGGGAATATAGTTATCACGGATATTACTACGAACTGTCTCACGGTGACATTTAAGGAATATGTGACAGCGTAACAAAGTGAGCGAGAGAGAGAGCGAGATCTGGGGACCAGGGACCACCAGCAACTGTGTGATAGTGTACAAATGAGACATATTGGTATTTTCAGATGTTTGATTGTAAATGAGACCCCTTGTTGTTTTTATTTACCCGGGTCAAGATTCAAGGTGTTTCGTATTTATCCTACCTTATTGACATTGGTATGGAGAAACCCAGAGTTTTGTTATACCTGGTGATGTGATACATTTTTATTGAGTTTTATTGAGCTTTTTTAGTAGATGCTATTTCAACAAACGACGTTAGGGCTTATTGAAAAAGCACTTACTGTTTTTCTGCTTTAGTCTGTTTATACAATCTCTTTAAAAGTATGTATATTGATGACTTTGTACAAGAAAAAAAAACAAAGAGTATATATATTGACTATTGTTAAATGACACCTTTCAGTTTATTTGCTTGAGTGTGGCGTACGTACGTACAAGAGTAAATATGTGTGTGTGTGTGTGTGTGTGTGTGTGTGTGTGTGTGTGTGTGTGTGTGCGTGTGCGTGTGCGTGCGCGTGCGCGTGCGTATGTGTGTGTTTGCAAGATGATTGGATTTCAACCAGGAAGATAGAAGTGCATTGCCTGGACAGATCAGGACATGTGAGACGTCAGGGAGAGCCAAACAAACATGGCCTCCTGGGTCAAACTGCACAAGTCAATGAAGGACCTGGGAGATAATGTGTACTTTGCACTGCTGTAGGCTCGCTGGGGGTAATGAATGGCTGCTGTGAAGGGTATGGCCTTAGTCTCTTATCCAACGGTAATGTTTACGAAGATTAATGTCATTGATTTCAATTACTGTTAATATGTGAAATACCCATTCATAAAGAATAGTTTTACTTAGCCCCATAACAACCTGGCATTATCGGTCCAAATATTGGCTAAGATCTTTCTCCGACACCCACAACAAGTACATCATTAATTTGATAACAATGTTACCTTAAACAGTTCCCTATTTATTGTATACATTTTTCTTTCAATATTATTATATGAAACATGTAAGGGATGTGTTGGAAAATATGTGTACGTTTAACTTTAGAAGGTATTGCAGGCCTAGTTATATTCACATGCGTCACAAACGTTGTTTTGACGTAATCATGAATTCACTTATATGTATTCGGAATGTAAAAATTGGGCGACTGAACACCGATTAACACCAGTAGACATGGTCCTAAAGTTCAATGCATTTTAGGCAATGGGACTTTTGTATTCACACTGTTCTCTCTAATTTGTTATGTTTGTTACCATGTTCTTATTGCCTTATGTTGGCGTATGACACATAACATCTGACTATACCAATGTTATTACATCATTTGAAGCCAATACGTTTCCAAGAAAACTTTCCCAGAGAGTTCATGTTTAAATATCCTTAAGTGTATTCATTGCAAGGGCATTTTATGACGTGTCCTGACCTATATTACTCGTATAGGTAAAAACTGGACGTTCTCAATGTTCCGTTTGAAAACCCTTTCAGTGCATGGCTTCAAAGATGCATTGTACTGAAGGCGGAAGCACTTTGCTGTCTATGTGAAACTGAAAAGACTTCCTTTGATATGTTTTGCAATAAAAAATAAATAAAGTAATGAACAAAATCTGTTTTTTTTCGGGGTTGTCTCGAGGCCTCAAGGTTGTCTTCGGATGAACAGAAAAGACGAAGAACTGCGGTCTTGCAACACATTCATGTCGAAACCACACTATACTTGCTTCTTTCACTCGTACTGATCACAAGAAAGATGTTAAAATAGATGCATTACTAACCTCGCATCCTGGCTTGCTGAATCGAATTTCTCTGGGGGAACAGGGCAAAGGTTAGCAGCAGGGTAGACAACTTGGCACTAGGCATATGGTCTATATATGTCCGTCACACTCCTGTTATGTAATGGTGTGCAATAGTTAGTAACTTTACATGCCTGCTGGGCTCCAATCAGCCTTATTCGACCTAGTTTCAGATGTCATTTTTGAGCGCGGCCGTACTACATTGTACACATGTATTGATTTGCATGTGCTATCTCATCAGCAAACGCCCTTTTATATAACTGTCCATTTGTTGACTTTCGTGTGGTTTGATGCATATCACCTATTCTCAATGTGGGTAAACCTGATCACCTGCTAAATGTTTCGATGGGAAGTATGGACCTGAGCCAGATGTGCATTCATAATAGTTCATTGTTTTATTCCTTGTTGAAGCACGAGAATCCGCTAATGCATATTATAATCGTAAAATAAGAATTCTCTTCACCATGTTGAGATTGTTTACCTGGTGAGTCACATGAAGAAACTGATATTCTTCCTATTAATAACCCCTTCAAAAAGTAACTTCAAAATGGAGCCTAAATCTAAGTTTTTAAGCTTACAGTGTTTAGGCGTGAGTTCGAAGCCCAGTTTGGACTACTTGTGTTAAGGCGTAGGCTATATAGGCTATATGTATTGTGGTCTATGGCCCTGAACATCCTAATATTCGGTCTTGTCCATTAACGGGCAATGGGGAGTCATGTCATTGCTAAACACAATAACAGTCACACTTTTTTTATTGGTTTTCTCAAGTTTTTTTATTGCCAGTGTGAATCACAGCGACAGAGGTACTGTGGGGGCACAGAGGTGAAGGGTTAAGCAGGGGATTGAACCCTGGTCTCTGGCGCATAGATGGATATCTGCGTGCAGACCTTGCTTTTTAACAACCAAACTTCATCGTTTGATCCATGCAAGTTCATCACAATGGCAGTTCATTCAGACACATTGTGTTTAAATCCCTGACATTAACATTGGTTGAAAAAATGAGTGTAAGTTAATAATAGAAATATATATATTTATACTAACTGCGTTGCAAAGCAAGTTTGCATTGGGACCTCTTGTCAATCTAATTACTAATCGAATTGCAAATAGGTGAAACGATTTCCGAAGCTTGACTTTCACAATAATTCATTTAAAATGATCAGGAAGCCTAGATATCCTTCATCTAGCGCGCGTGCGTGCGTATAGTAACCCACACAAACACGCAAAGTTGCATAGAACTTTTGTTCTCTAGAAATCCACATATAGGCTTTTGCGTTTTCCATGTATGTTCGTTCAATCGTTAAGGGCACTTAAATAAAATGACTGTCGCCTATAACGTTCATGTCTCTGACTAACTATACTGTGAGTTAAACAAAAAAAAAAACATTTTTTATTTTGTAGAAATGTCGTGTCCTTCACAGAGAATCGTAAACAGATTTAATGTGAAATGCATGGAATAATGTTAAGTGGACTGGAAAAACATATGACGAAATAAGTCATCTTGAGGACCGAACCAGAATGCATGTTTCTTCTATTTTTTGCAATGTATTTTTTGAGAATAATCCGATTTTCAAACGCAAATATGCACATCGTAAAGAGTGAATAATTCCAGTTAAATGATCATCAACATGGCGGACTGAATGTTTCATCGCAGCTGTAGAGAGTCTTCATCAGAAGTTACCCTGAGGCTATATAACTCATTGTGAAACTACAGTGATGGTGTGTCACAAAACACATCGCCCTGATAGACCACAACAGCAGTGCGCTGAAAGCCTACCTCCCTCCCGACCATTTGAGCCCCAGAATAAAAAAAATGCTTTCGTTACGTTTATGCGCCAGGACGAAAGAGAAAATGGCTGTCTCTTTTAGTCTATCCAGTTTATTTTGGATCGAGTTTTTCCAATGCCTGCGTGTGAAACCCCTCAAATTGATGTCAATTAAATATAGGAGATATTTTAAAGTTATTCTGCTATCTGGAGTCATAATTTCCCCAAACTGTCAACGGGAAAGCGAATCAGACCGTTTATGGAAGTGTTCTGGGCAACTAAATTGCGAAACGTATCTTATTCATACCGTATGCCTACATTATTCAAATTGTGCATTTAATGATGGCGATATATAGGTATTTTATAATAGCACTGTAATATGTACAGTCCTACCCGTGAGGACGTGTTCATTCTATCCATGGTTGTCTCAGATGGTTCATGCCAGAACGTTTTTTTAAGACACTTGCATTAATTTATGTGAATACACTTTAATGTGAATATAGGATTTATATTGTTCTAGGCCAAATTCTAACATCATGAATTGGCTTGCCTAGACACTTTCTTCGTCATTCTTTTTTATTCTAGCAAACGTTAAAGTTTTTATTAACTAAACCGGTATTTTCGAAGAGTAGCGCGACTGTCTCTATAATTTACGGGCGGTATGGGCTTATAAGCAAGCTGTATTGAACCAAATATCAGATCAGTTCATTTGCAATAATTGTAACTTAATACACATTAGTGATGGCGTTAATCATTCGCATATCAATGTGATTTATATTGACATTTTCACCTATAACTTGGTTTCAACCTCACTTAGGTAGAAAATAAGCACAGATTTCAATACACGATGATGTGTGTGTGTGTGTGTGTATGTTTGTTTGCATGCGTGTGTGTGTGTGGTGAAAGATGCGCGCGTGTACCATATAATGTGCGAGCTTATGGCAATGTGTGCGTGCGTGTGTGTGCGTGCATGCGTGCATGTGTGAGTGTGTGTGTGTGTGTGTGTGTGTGTGTGTGTGTGTGTGTGTGTGTGTGGTGAAAGATGCGTGCGTGTACCTATAATGTGCGAGCTTATGGCAATGTGTCTATACGCGTCCGCTTGCTCTTTATTGGACAGGAGACATGTGATGCTTTTTTCTGGTGCGTGAGGTCCTCGCATTTGCAGAATGGTTTATTTGTGCGTGTGCGCGCGCGCACTGTGTGATGGCGGTTGCCCAGATACGAGCGAGCCAATCATCTTCTTGCAGGTCGCCCGTGCGCCATATACGGCTGCAACCACACATCTGCAACCACTGCTGCACTGCAGTTGCGCCTGGACCAATCGCTTATTGCACCATAAAAGGAGTCCCGCAGTCGGTCTCATGCTACTCTAAACGAAAGCAAAAAAAATGCGTTACAAGCACCATGTTTAAATGTCGCGAAATACGGGTGAAATATAAACCACATTTAAAGCCATATGACGAATTGCCAGTAGGAAGATTCAATAGCCCGTTATAGCTATTTCCTGGACGAATCCTTTGTCCTCCACTGCTCATCTTCGCGGGATTTGGAGAGCATGTATATTAGGAAAGTGCATGTAATTGCATTGTCATCACGGGTATGCTTTGATGCATTTAAACTGGAACTAGCCTGCGTGATGTAAAAAACAACAATGCAAAGAGGAGGGTCATTTCTTCCATCCTTTTTTCATTGCATTCTATCATTGGGTTGTGTCAGCGCGCTATTGCCATAAGCTCATTTACATTTCCATCGGATTTAACTGTTTTTAGTGGTTTACTCAGTCATTTTGCGTTTTAATTTTCTTTGTGCTGACTCTGCCTTGCGCTTTTTGGAGCTGTCTTATGCCTGTAGGATAATTTAGTCTGAAAATCCTTGACACATTTTATGTAGCTACATTAGGATTTGTGCCAGATTGTTTCATATTCTCGTCGTGAAACCAATATTGGTAGGCTATCTTACCTTTGTGGCAAATTATTAGAGAAATAGACTATTGTCTGGATATATAAGGTTATGTAGGCCTAGAGCTTGTGTCATCTGTGTATGCCTTGAAAATACTTGAAAAATGGGCAGTTAGCTAAAAAAAACGTTGTCAACTGTTTATTTGCGAATAAACATTTACAATAAGTGTATCCTAAATAATGGACATTCTTGATAAAGATGTAATATAAGGATTTAGCTATAAGAAAATACCATATGCTGAGATATATTTGACATTTTATTTATGTAGACTTTGCGTTGGCTACTAATTATTCGAAGGAAGCAAAAAACAAGAATCTACTATATCGCAAATCGTATATAAAACTGTCAATTTTACAACCCTGTTTTCCATCATTCTTCTATTTGTATTTACTTGCACCAAAGTTTAAACTGACAGACCAAATATCTTGGTATAAAACATGCTTTGACATACTGATGCAGTTGACCTTAACAAGGGCCCAAAAACCAGCGGAAGTCATGCATATTTATCAGGAGGAGTTTATTTTCTGGATATAGTTTGTGCTGTTTAACTTAACTCTTTACTTTACGTAATTTCAGTCTTAACTGGCCATGCCATGGTTCCAAACCAAATGGCTTTTAGAAAACTCACGACCTTTGTTTCTGGCAACCCTACAGCCTGTCTATGTCCAAAGTGGATTTTTTTCTAATTTTGATAAGACTAACACCAAGTGATTAAATGTTTTTCTGCGCTGAGAAAAGACACACTTGTGCCGCAAGTAGGCCACGGTTTCAATAATTTAAACCTTTTCTAATAGTGCTAAATAATAACTTTTCATTTTTTGTTGCTTTTTTATAACCAGACATTGGTAGATTCTTAAAGACTCCTCTGGTCTGATTGTATAACGTCCTTACCTTCCGACAAAGGGATTCTGGTACATCTCATTGTCAACAACCTTTAAAAAATACATAAAACATAATCTCTCTCTACATATATATAGCCTAATATATATATATATATAATATATTAGAATATATAGAGACATAATAAAATATCGCTCATTATTTGAATTATTTATTGTATGCAAGTGTAGCCTATCGATGATTTAGAACAATAGCTACTGTACTTTTGCGAATATGCCTAGAGACACCTAACAAATGTGTCGATTAGCACGTAATGTGAATGTTTAAAGTGAATGTATTTCTGTTAATGTAAGCGATAATTGGAGTCTCTTTGAAGTTTCTTATGGTCTAAATAATAGACAACCGTTTAGAAAATAATGGATATTTCGTTCCTTAATGATTCTCTAATACTTACTCATTAGAGAGTTTGTATTGCATATATTTGCTAATAATTTGTTAATCACATGCCAGTGTGTTTTCTTATTGATTTAACTTTTTTAAATGTACTGGCAAATACATTTACTGAAGAAAAATATGTTCGAATTTAAAGTTAAGCTATATACACGTAGAACATTACAATTGACTTTTCAGATGCTTTTTACAGTAATTTGTGTGTGGTGTTTATTTTAATCAAGGACTGTGCAACAATGCCATATTTTTATATATAGATAAATAGACAAGACATAACAACATGATCATTATTGGGCTATCAATAATACAATTACAAGAAATTAACTATTTAAGTAATATGTATAAACGGATTAATCACAAAAAGGAACAGATGTTATATGTTACCTTTTGTGTCGTCCTATTTAGTCTTTCTACAATGTCAATCTAAAATATGGCCTACCCCAAATTTGACTTGGGATTGCTGAAACGTAAAAAAATCCATGCAGCGGTGTCTTTAATGTTTTGGAAACAACAGTCAGGTGATTTATCATATATTTATTTGTGAAGATAGTAAGTCTTATATGTGTGTGTCAACATTAACATTGTATTTTACTAACTGGTTAGAAATCACAGGGGTGGTTGATATATCCGTTGGTAAAAATGACAGACTATAGTTCATAAATAATATTATCTTAATGTGATTGGTTGGGTTCTCATCCCCCGTGCATTTTTATTTTTTTGACGAAACAGAATCATTGATTATGTCTATTTAGGTCTCGGTCATCTTTTGTATTATCTTCTGGGCTTCATATGTTGAAGCCCCATGGGCTGCTTATTTCATCAGCCTGTATTGCCATGACTCAAACAATCTAATTTCTGTTATGGAAAGCTTTCTGCGGGCTGCTAAATTTTATTTCCTGATCAGTTGGCTTTACATTTTAAGTGCACATTAATTAATTTCAATACATTTTATTTACGGTCCCACCTATGGCAATGGAATGTGTGTTGTGGTCCCCACCCTACACACATTTGATTAGGCGCTTTAAGGAGGTAAATTATATATCGAAAATGATTTAAACTAATCGGCTACTGAATAGAAATGACAACTGACAGTATTTATAAACAGATCACATTAAAACACGAGATGCAAGAAGCTATTTAGATGGATCAAGTGATCAATCTATTATAGGATTGTGCAGGAAGCCTCAAATGACATCTATATGTTCAATTATAGGGTCAAAATGAAAAACAATGCATAGCCTGCTGTCTCCGTGTAATTGCGTTCTCGTGTCACAATTACAAATGTATAAAACCAATGATCAGAGTATAGATAGGCCTGTATGGACTGAGAACACCAAGAAGAGCACAAAGTTTTGATTAAGGGTGACATGGAATAAACCAGTGTCTCATCTAAGGTGCTTAAACCTGTTAGTGTATTACATTAGAAAAACGCAAAAACGGTTACTTTCCATAGTCTTTTAACTCTGCATTTGCCCTTACATATATGGCCACATAGGTTTATAAAGATATCCGAATAATGCCCGACATAGACACCATTTTCCCTTCAAGAATGTTCAGAGGCGAACGCTCCTCCTCCTCACTTAGCAACCCCGGGCACTTAGCAACGGCTAAACCAATAGGCACACTCGAAACGGTTCCACCGACCGTGGGTCCTAGGCAACGCGTGAAAAAAACCGATGACGTCTGTGCGATAGCATTATGGGCTGTCTGGAATTCACTCTGCTGGACTGAGGAGGAAAACATAGTCTAGCGCGTTCACCAGCACCGAGCTTAGCTAACGGTAGCCGGATTGGAGTAAACATGGAGCTGTCCGCGGTCGGCGAGCGGGTTTTCGCGGCCGAATCTATCATCAAGCGGCGAATCAGGAGGGTACGTCGAACACATGTACATATTTGTGCATAACCTAATTTGACTGCAGTTTCATAAGCACAATGTTTTTTTGTCTTTCTGATGGCACGCAGGGTCGACTGGAATACCTGGTGAAATGGAAGGGCTGGTCGCCGAAGTAAGTGGCCGTATCCGCGTTGAATTCAACGCTGTGGCGAACCCTGGTTGTTCATGGCTGTTTCTGGCCGCTAGTGGTTATGTTATTAGCCAGCTAAATCAGATGGCATGTGCTAACGCGCTAGTGACAGTCCGCACAGCATGCTGACACAGTGGGTTAGCACACCTGCTAACGTTTAGTCGTATCCATGCGCGCTGTCCCAGAGAGTGCTGCTGGATAACGAACCGCTGTCATGTGTTTGTTCTCCGCAGATTTAGCACTTGGGAACCAGAAGAGAACATACTGGACCCCCGTCTGTTCGTCGCTTTCGCTGAGAGGTACGGTGTAAGGTGTCTGGATGTGGGCCTGTTCATATTATTGGACATTAATCGCATGCAACGTTAGCAGCATAATGGGAAAATTAAAGGCACATCACGTTTTGCACTTTGCTCACTTCACTTGATACTCGAAATGGGTGTCTTGTCGTTTTAGGGAGCGCGAGAGGGAACTATTTGGGCCAAAAAAGAGAGGACCGAAGCCGAAGACGTTCCTGCTTAAGGTGAATTAATATGCATAAAATCATAAATTAAACACGCATAGGTACTTGGGATCTAACTATTCGGCTGCATGGTTTTGACTTCGATTCGAGCATGTGTGGCATGTCAACATACTCCACCCACATGCGCTGACTTATGCACAGAGTCGATGTGTTCATTATTGTGCCTTATGTAAACCCTAAACTATAGCAGTGCCAACAAAATGTTCCATGAAAATGTGAGGTTTCGTTTATTCACACATGCATCGATTATTCGGCAATCGCATTTTGATGTGTTATATATTTCCACCGTTTGCCGGAGACTGGCTTGGCATTTCTTCTAAACATTTTAAGATGTCACCCGACGAATGCACCAGTGTTTTCGGGAGATCCGACAGTGGAATGTGCTTAATTAATTGGCATTTTAATGTAAATCTCCTGCCGTCTATCTAGAGCCTGTAAATAGCTGTATTCAAATGAAGATTATAAAACGACATTATAACGGATTACATTTGTGAACATATATACACATTATAGAAATTAACAGATGTACCCAGTGCTTTACCCAGATTTTATCTAACATGAACATGCCTTTCTTTATATTTATGTATACATTTGTTCTGATTATTCTCCTTTATTATTCTGATTTATTCTTCCAAAATCTTTATTAAATCATTACAAAGCAGCTGTAATGACTAATGAAGATGATGATAAACTGACAAAATATATATTTATGAAAGACAACTGAAATAAATATTCCATCATTATTACCTCTGTTTCACAAGCAGTTATTCCCTGGTTTCCCCTTTAGGCTCAAGCTAAAGCTACGGCCAAATCGTACGAGTTCCGGAGTGAGGCGGTCCGTGGAATACGGATCACCTACCCAACTCCAGAGCCCACTGTGACCCCAAGAGCCCGTGAGGGGCTGAGAGCTGTTGTTCCCACTATCTTTCCACCCAGCACTGTCAACCGGGGTGAGAGTGTGCGGGTCAGGCCCCCAGAACCAGTCCGAGAGCACCGTCCACCAGCTCTTCAAAGGCCCCAAGGCCCAGACGGCTTTGTGAGCAGCCCCAAGAAAAGAGGCCCTAAACCTAAGCTGCGATTTAAGGACAATCCCACCAACGCTCTTCTCGCGACACCTGAGGCGTCCAAGAGGAGAGCAGAAGAGCAGGTGACCTACAGCCCACTAAAACTGGCAAAGCTGGGCCTGTCGGACGGTGACGAGAGGGGCTCTGATATCAGGGTTAAATCCGCCCACAGGCACCAGGAGAGACTGGCTGGTCATTCCCACAGGCAGATGTGGTCATTGCCAAGCGGGAGCACACAGCAGCACTACAGCCAAAACAGGGGCTTGTTGCCATCGCGAAGGATAGGCCCTGATGCTCAAGGCTGCAGGACTAAAGTGCGCCCGCCAAGCTACATATCCTCTTCACACCTGAAGCATCTGTCAAAAAAGAATGTCCACGAGTCCCACGAAGAACTGGCACTGATGGAGAAGCCATCTCTTGTCGCCAAAATCCCAGTATCTCAAATACTTGGTCAACCAGACGAGGTGACATGGAAGCCATGCCTGACCAATGTGGAAAAGGTTTTGGTAACCGATGTGACCACAAACTTTTTGACAGTGACTATCCGTGAGAGTAGCACTGATCAAGGATTCTTCAAGGATAAAAGATAATTTGCTGTTGTTTTAATTCTGTCTGGCCATGTACGTCTCCTTTTGTAGATCTTGCTTCAAATTATTTAGTTATGTTTACTTAGTAGTGTCATTGTAGTTTCGATTTTGTATGTAATGTATAAAATACAAATATAGGATTATTTGTGTATATAATATAGCCAGATGTCTATTAAATGTAAGATCAAATTAAGTCTGTATAATTTCTAAACTTCCAGGTGATAGGCCACTTGAAAGAGAAGCATGTGATGTGCTTGTACAAACGTTATTTTATGTGCTTTTATGGTTAAACAGTCCGTAACAATTCTTTTTTTTGACAAAATATAATTTTTACCATGAAATATAATTTTGTCAACAGAATTCTTAGTCGTAACACTCATGGATTCGTTGGACACAATAAAATCATAGGCCTTTAATCAATTACAGTAATAATTTTCACTTTCTTATGCACTTTTGAAAACGTGTCAACCACTTGAATAAAGGGTGAATAACATGTAGGACTGTCTTGTTGGTTTACGTGTCGTGTATACGAGTTATTTTAATGTCTATTTGCCTTTAGAATTGTATGGGTCACTATATATGTTCGCGGATGTAGATTTCGTATAAAGATTTGAGAACATTGTTACTACAAATGGGAGTAATGGAGAGATGTTTATGACGCTGTATTGGTCTAAAATGTATATTGAAGTTATAAAATTGTCTACAGATTGACAACTTTGTGGATTTAATTTTTTTTCGTGTAGTCCTAACAGGATTATTGACAATGATCTCACAGTTTGCTTTTGAGACGCTTTCCAGTAAAATTGTTTCAATTTCCTTTGTGTATCTGGCTGTCGTGAATTCTTACAACTGTTTTTAGGTTTGCATCTGTAAATATATTTTTTCATTACAAATACGTTGTACATTTATTCCATTTAGATTTCAGTTGTTTAATTAACCTGCAAGTTCACCGTAGGCCTATTCATTTTAGCTCGATAATAATTATCTCAAGTTTTCCATATTTTTTCTCTGCGGGTATTGTCCTCCTTCCTGTCTATACCCTTGGTCGTTATATTTTCATAGTTATAGCCAGTTAAAAAAAAATTAAATATTGTAGTGACCCTGGAAGGGTCTACGCCTGTCTTAATTGAGAGCGAGGAGTTTTGGTAATGGTATACCAAATAATCTGATATAGTTATTGGCTTTACCAAAACAATCTGTGCATTATTTGTCGTTTATTAACTTTTTTGCGGCTGTAAATCGAATGAATACGCCTCAAATCTGTAACTGGGTTGCTTACCAATTTCCCCATATTACTATTTTTAGTCAAATTACCTAAATTAATAATGCCAAAAGAATCGCTCGTTGTGCCAAGCTTTACTACATAATGTAACATTTATACCGTATGGTAGACAGATTAGTCATGGTCTAAAATAATCAAGCTCATTTTAAACGAGCTCAATGTTTCGGTCCAGAACTAGTCTAAATACAATTTATGTAACTATTTCTCCAAACGTTTGACTCAAATGCTTGACATTAGTTAGGGTGATATCAGCTAAATTGGGCCACCTTTTGATATCACCCTATGTATACATTATTTAATTGCGCAGATATGGACTCCCACTCTTCTATATCGTTACCGGCGGAATGGACCTTCATGCCAGACTTATGGAGTCACAAGGTTGCCTTTGAGTTACCAAATATACCATCATTGGTGAGATAATGATAAATCAAACTGAATAGAACATGTGTCTTAACCTGCTCTTATGGATAGGAACCCATCTGCTTGATAAATAACTCTATTGTTGGGGATATCATTTATGGTTCCGTTGCCTTCATGTATTTAGTAAAATAAGCCAATTTCTATACTTATATATTTGTTTTGTTCATTTGTTTTGCAAAGTCATTCTATTTACGTGCGTATCAATGGGCTAGTGGTTAAACAACCGTGCTTTGATGTTGACTATGCCTAATAAAGGCTAAAATACGTCTTTTATTTTATTTGGCGATTTTAGCCAAATATTGAACATCAAAGCGTTTGTTAAACTAATAGCCTATTAATACAACGGTAATCGAATGACTTTGCCAAACAAATACCTAAATACAGATACAACATGCCGAATGTTGATATCAATCGAATAGGCCGAGCTTTAATTCCCACACATTTGACCAAACGTATCTTATATAAAGGGCGAACGCCTATCGGCCTATTTGTTAACCCTTCAACTAATCAATCCATACATTTAATAAATTATCATGTGTAGGAATCATTTGTGTCTGGATATTTAATCTTTCACCCCTACATGCCCAAGGTCTAGTCGCTGCATGTACAGCATATAGGTCAATGCCTAAATCCAGGTTAGAATCCATAAACCTCTGCATGGTTTTTGCCCAATAGTTTCTTGCTTTATTTTCACAGATTGTTTTGCTGTCAGCATGACTTCTGAAGTCGCAATAAAATAAAAGCTCTAAGGTCACTGTCTTATTTGCCCCAAACTTTAATAAATGATGATAGTATAACAGGGTCAACTGCAACAAACTTAATCCAGACTTGGTCATAGGATTAACCTAATTATATCAGTGATTGTTAAGTAATATGAATGTCAGTACCTGCTTCTAGTTACATGAGAAAACGAGGTGTTACATTAAAGCCTTTTAAAATGACTTTATTTGCATTTTTTATATTCAGCAGTCAAATTGATTGTTTCATTTTTATTAAACAATGTAATCAAATCATAGATGTTTAAACATTCTATTAGGCTACATATTACAAAGTAGCATTTCTCATAAGAAACTATTAATAATTGCTGAAGAATCTACCATTGTATACTGATTATATTTTCTATAGGCTAATATTGCCAGATTCCTTTGATCGTGCATTCATTGGCTTTTCTGTGTCGATGGTCACTTATGTTTCATGCTGAGGCTTTATAATATAGTACATGTACAATAATGTTCCAAAGATTGGGGTCACATAGAAATGTTCTTGTTTTCAAAAAGAAAGCACATTTTTGCAGATAAAATAACATAAAATTTATCAGAAATACAGTGTAGACGTGGTCAATTAATCATGAGAAAAACATTTGCAATTCAGTTAGTGCAGCTGAAAACTGTTGTGCTGATGAAAAAAGCAATAAAACTATCCTTCATTAAGTTTAGCATCTTGGCCCACAGCAATTGTGGGTTGGGTTACAGATTCCAAATGGTCAGAAACAAATAACTTTCTACTAAAACGTATCAGTTTATTCTTGTTTTGAAGCTATTCCATGCGAGATATTACCAAAAAATGTAGTGAAGTCTCTTCAGATTACCTTAACAAATTGACAACTAGAATGCCAGAGATCTGCAATACTGTTACTGCTTCAAATCGAGAATCCTTTGACAAAATAAAAGAAGGGCACAATTATTAATTAAATTAAAAATCCTTATTTCTAACCCTGTCAATGACCATATTCCCTATACATCTGTAATGTTTCCATCTGTAATGTATGTTTGCATGGAAAACAAGGACATTTGGGTGACCTGAAACATTTGAACGGTAGTTTATGATTACAGTAGCTTCAACCTCCCATCTTTAGCATTTTGATGATTATTTTCAACCAAGTCTTAGACGTCATCACCCACGTCCTCCTGGGCGCCATCATCATCATTCTTGTCCTTAACACTTTAAGCTCGACGGTTATCCCCCTGTAGACAAACAACCAAACCAATCAGGAAGAAAGCATGAAGGAGATCCAAGGACAAATGCACCAAATGTGTGTCAGTAGCCCAATGGAATTGTATTAATTTGTTGTGAAAAAACATTGACTTTAGAGATGCACTGAGAGGTCTTAGCCGACCAAACCTGGACATCGGTGGGATTACAATCCTTAAGATATAAAAGAAACATTTTCGAAATGTTTTGATGGTTTTAATATGTCATGCAAAATGGGCGACATAGTTCACAAAACAGGGAACCATTTCGCTCAAAAGATCCCATTACAGCCGAAACTGTACAAACCCGTCACAGTGTTTCCCCCACAGAGGAGGTACTTCCCAAACGTTGTTTTTGTTGCACCGTGTATTGCTACTTCACGTTCATCCTAGACTTATTTTACTGTGTCAGGCAGACAGAGACCTGGGCTGGTAGGGGTCAAGTTGGGGTCACCTCAGGAAGGAGTCCTAGACAGGGTATCCATAGTTCCTGTCACAGCGAGGGTAGCAGTGAGGGTTCAGCCAGTTTTCCAGATTGGTCTCCTGGGCCCTCTGATCTAGCACCTGCATATGGAGCAAGTGCTCCTGTTCAGGGAGAGACAGAGGAGGCGACAAGGGCACAGGAAATAGCGCGAGCGTGGGAGGGAAGAGAGGGAGAACAAGGATGTGAGAAACCAGATAATTTTTTTCCTGTGAAAAGGAACGTTGACACTCCCTGCAGCATTACTTTTGACATGAGCAGTAATCTGCTTTACTTTTTATTTGTCAAGCCATAAAAACCCTGCAAATCGTATCGAAACGGAGTGAGGCGGTTGAGTGCTCCACGCTGCATTACGTTTATAATTGTGTCCTTTGCACTTTGAACCTTACCCTCATTGGCTCATCGGGGTGGCCGGGCTTCTGCCTCTTGGTCCGCAGGAGTTGCTTAGCCAAGCTCTCCTGTATGATTGGGTTTGCAACTATTGCGATAGAGAGAAAGCAAGACATCAATAACATATGGTTAACAAAGAGCTGACTGTGCAACATCACTATTGGCCTACATAGACATGGGTAGAGGACTTGAATCTCAGGAAACACAACGGTGCCTGTGAGTACCGTATAGGAGTGCCGCTGAGAGTTCATACCATTTTAATGTAGTCAACAAGGTGACATGACTTAATTTGATCTTTAATCAATGAATACCTCGAGAAGGGCTCTGAGAATCCTCAACAGTTGACTACATGGTGGAAACCTGAATGGCGATGTCCTCACTCAAACTGCCTATTTTCCACACAATATTTGTATCCTCACCATTGAAGGCATCTGGCCCTGTGATCAATCGGGTGGGACTAACGACCTACCTGACTGATCCCTTCGATGAGCCTGTTTAAAACTCTTACTGCTGTCATGAGTCCGTGTATTAGACAGAAACTGACTACTTCAACAGAGAGATATACACTCTATAACTAAAGAATAAGTCAAAAGGGTGTGCAACGCATGAACAATAAAACACAGCTAAGAGCAATACACCACAGCATTCAGCTAATAACGATACAGGACTCTAACCACCTGGTTTTGAAATAGTAAATACTAATCACATTAAAAAGTATTAATCTAAACAACATCACTGTTCAGGGCCCGAGACACACGATTGTCAATGCTCCCACAAGATCTGCTAGTGTGTTATTGTGTGTGTGTGTAATGTGGCAATTCAGCTTAAGAAGTATTTAGTTGCCTCAAAATATCTCGGTCTACATTTGCTTAGGGTATATTTAGGGCATGGGAGAGAGAGTGGGAGAGAGAGGGAGTGTGTCAAAATAGATGGCGGTAGACCAATCCACAGGATCCTCTAGTGTCCAAAACTTATGATTCGGTTAATAGGGAAAACACATTTTCTATTTCCAACAAGAAGACCCTTATCACATATTCAGTGTGTGGGGGAAAGGGGATAAGCCGTGGCTGCTGTGGTTTGATAGGCTGAGTGCATGTAGACCTGTTTACTCCTTAATGTGCCCGGCTGATGGAGCAGAGCAGCGTCCCAAATGTAACTTCATACCCTATCAAGTGCTCTACTTTGGTAATAGATATACAGACAAAGTGCACGGCAAAGTATGGAGTATAAGCAATAGGGTGTGATTGAAGATTGCAGCCCAAGTCTAATAAAGCTATGTCTCTGTCTTTCCCCCCGAGCAGCGGAATACCATTAGGAGGCTGTTTTCTTTGGTGGAGCAACAAAGTGCCCATTCATTTCCCACTCTCCCCGGGGAGCCAGGCTGGCCCGAGGAGCACGTGACCCTGAAAGGCCAACCTGCGAGGGGTATGAAAAAAGACCTGACTGGCTGTCAACCGCACCGAGCAAAAACAGCGACGTGGCAAACAACAACCGGTCTCATGCTGCGTGCGCTCCTTTTCACTGATTTTGAAACTGCATTGATTGGAGTTTCAAAATAGAAGGAAATTACAATTCACCAGAATAGGATAATAAATTAGTGATGTGCATGCACTAGAGGACTGACGTAGTTGTTTACACAAATTATTACGTTTTCTGTTTTTCCCATTAATTCAATGTCTTAAATTGTTTTATTTAATAGAATAGTTTTGTTATTCTTTTTAGGCCCTGTTGCCATTTAATTTGCTCTATCTTGCGTTTAGCATGTGTTCTGCTTTCTTGACCAAGGCTGTCTTCGAAATAGACTCAAATCTCGGTGACTTCTTTGGTGTAATAAATTATTACGAAAAAAAAACGAAATGCATCACAATTTTTTTTTGCAATAGTATGTTTACATATGCTGCAATTTTACTATTTGTTATCATACATCCAATTATTTGAGCAAATAAATAAATGCATTTATTAGGCTTATGCACAACAACAGCAACGTTATATTTTATTTAAAGAAGGGTAGGCTACAATTAGAAAGTTTTTTTCATAGAGCTTATAAACACCCGCAAGACACCTTTCACTTGATCAGTACATTTTGTTAAAGGCAACTTAGCGCTTTAAAACGACCCTACCTGATGAGTGGATGGTTAAGATGACCAGACAGAGGAAAAATGCCAGGAGCTTCTTCATCTTGAACTCAGCACTCCTGTCCCGCCAGTTCTGCACTGAGAACCCACACGGATAAGGTAAGTTCTACTCTTACGTCACCTATCACCTCTCCAATCAAAATTACACAACTGGAAAACATCTGTATACTTGAACAGGGAAGATATATGTATCTTCCCTGTTCAAGTACGACACTTTGACGTTTGTGTTTTTATTTTCGGGGGTGTTTGTTGTTTTTGTATGGTATTTTTGCCATTAGACCCTTCATTAGGTCCAACTCAATGATACACGTTTTTTTAACATCTGTTTCCAGCTGCTGCAATGGTCTTATTATAATCTTGCAAAGTCGTTTATGACCAGCAGAGGGCGCCCATAACTCAAGTTCACATCCGTGGTAAAGGGTGTTTTTCACCAGCTGTTGCAATATTCTCATTACAGTACAAGTAGTAATAGGGGGGTTGTTTCCATATACGTTATAGTGCAGCAATAACAATTGCCGATTTGTTTACAGCTGCTGCAATATTCACATTGTAATTCTGTGGTAAAGGTTGCTTTTCACAAGATGCTGCAATATTCACATTACAATTCTTGCCAGGTCGTTTTTAAGCACTAGAGGGCGCTCCAAACTCACTGTACACAAATATTACTTTAGTCAACAAATACTAAAGGGTGTTTTTCAACAGCCTCTGGTTTTTACAATACATTTTAAACATTGTCTTATCTTGGTCTTCCAAAATCTATGAGCACTCGTGTCACTTTTTTTGTTTACTACGAAATTGTACATATTTCTAGTAAAAATATAATGCAGCACATTTATTTGCGTGTAAACCGCGCACATATTGAACGTGTGTTGGCCCCGACACAAATCTAAGTTAATAAAGTTGTTTCTTCACTATTATCAAATTCTGTGATGTGTGTTTTTCCGTCGACTCCGACGCTGTTATGTAATCGCAAATCATGTTGTTCTCATTTGGGCTCCGGACTTCCGGTCAGCGGCGCAGCCTACGTAACACCATACATCACGATTTACGTTCCGCTCTGTCTGTCCATTGGAAGTGACGTGACGCACTGACGTCAGCAGGTGGGAAGGGCACTTACTGCAATGGCACAGATGGTTGCATTGATTGATTGCATGTATTATTTAGTGGTGTTGTCGATATATAGATGTAACCTCTGCGAGTAATATAATGGATTAATTATACATGTAATGGGTTAATGTAGTCATGTGCTGATCATTATTGTGGGGAGGTGAACCCATGATCAGGCGCGAGGCTGCCTACCCAGACAGCACACAGCCATCATCATAACATGTTATGATTTTTTTTTGCACGACCGTCGTTGTTTTCAGTGCACGAGCAGTCAGACGTTTTTTCGCAATCCAAGGCATCACTTGCTCGTAGACACCATAATGCGCGCACCCCGGGCGCAACGACTACCACCGTGTTGCTAATGGTCGTGGCGTCGCGTGATTGTATCCGTGTATTTCCGCCGATACGACACTGTTTCCAATATCCATGGAGGCGGACGAGGGTGAAAGCGACCACTCATCATCGCGGGAGGAGTGGACCCTGCTGTTCTGGACCTCCCTGGCGGTGGTGGTGCCGGTGGTAATAACACTGTGGTGCAGCGCCCGGCGCTCCGTGCGGAAGTCCTACATGAGAGAGTTCTTCCGCGAGAGCACGCACAGCTGGCACTACACGGACCTGTTCAGTAAGCCCACCTACTGCTGCGTGTGCGAGCTGCACATTCTGCACGGGGCGTTTTGCGACTGCTGCGGCGTGTGCGCGGATGAAGGCTGCCTGCGTCGGGCGGACCGGAGCCTGGTGTGCAAGGAGATCATGGGCCCCGCCCGGTTGGATGGAGGTCTGGAGCACCGCTGGGTCCGGGGGAACGTGCCCCTCTGCAGCGTGTGCGCGGTTTGCCAGGAGCAATGCGGGAACCAACCAACACTGTGCGACTTTAGGTACTGTTGTAATCATTTTGCTTCTAGGCTAGGATTTCTTTGAGTGTTTCTAGCTTACAATTCTACAAAACCTTTATTCTGAAATTAATTAAGGGTGTTATGGCTTTGGCACAAATGGCACAGGGTTCAGTCTTCAGTTGTCAATTGATCTGTCACGTGGCACAATGTAAAATACCAATTGGGTGGATGTCATTTTTTCCCCCATTCATGGCCGATTCTCAAGGAGCTTTGCCCATCTTTGCTTTTTTCCCTGAGAGCTCATCAATTGGTTGTATTAGTTCCGCTGATGTGTCTGTGTTCTCTGACAGGTGTGTGTGGTGTCAGACCACTGTGCACGACGACTGCAAGCCCAGCCTACCGGGCGGCGATCGCTGCGTGCTGGGGGAGTTCCGTAGCCTCATCATCCCCCCTCACTACCTGTACCAAGTGAACAAGCTCCGGCGCAGGAACGCCGACGAGTACAGCAAGGTCAGAGGTCATGCCCGCGGGTGGAGGTGTGGCTTCATTAAACCTTGTGTGTGTGTGAACTGTCAAAGTGACCTCGTGTCTGCCTCTGTCTATAGCTGGCTTCGGCCTGTGGGAGCAGCTGGACCCCTGTGCTGGTTCTGGCCAACACTCGGAGTGGGAACAACATGGGCTCGGCTCTGCTCGGGGAGTTCCGCTCCATCCTTAACCCGGTCCAGGTCAGCCTCTAGTTTAGCCTTCAGTTGTGGATGTCATGGAATTCTCAAGGACCAGGCAGTCTGTCTGTGGAGGCTTTTAATGGGAAGCTCCTCTGTCTCCTCCCCCCTCTCATCTGAACCCGCTGGTTGTCTCCCTCCCCCCTCCGTCTCCCTCCCCCCCTCTCATCTGAACCTGCTGGTTGTCTCCCGCCTCCCTCCGTCTCCCTCCCCCCCTCTCATCTGAACCTGCTGGTTGTCTCCCTCCCCCTCTGTCTCCTCCCCTCTCTCATCTGAACCTGCTGGTTGTCTCCCATCCCTTCCTCTGTCTCCTCCCCCCTCTCATCTGAACCTGCTGGTTGTCTCCCATCCCTTCCTCTGTCTCCTCCCCCTCTCATCTGAACCTGCTGGTTGTCTCCCATCCCTTCCTCTGTCTCCTCCCCCTCTCATCTGAACCTGCTGGTTGTCTCCCATCCCTTCCTCTGTCTCCTCCCCCCCTCTCATCCGAACCTGTTGGTTGTCTCCCATCCCTTCCTCTGTCTCCTCCCCCCTCTCATCTGAACCTGCTGGTTGTCTCCCATCCCTTCCTCCGTCTCCTCCCCCTCTCATCCGAACCTGTTGGTTGTCTCCCATCCCTTCCTCTGTCTCCTCCCCCTCTCATCTGAACCTGCTGGTTGTCTCCCATCCCTTCCTCTGTCTCCTCCCCCTCTCATCCGAACCTGTGGGTTGTCTCCCATCCCTTCCTCTGTCTCCTCCCCCCTCTCATCCGAACCTGTTGGTTGTCTCCCATCCCTTCCTCTGTCTCCT
Organism: Dallia pectoralis; assembly: GCA_029465975.1. Classification (NCBI taxonomy): domain Eukaryota; kingdom Metazoa; phylum Chordata; class Actinopteri; order Esociformes; family Umbridae; genus Dallia; species Dallia pectoralis. Next base: position 12,744,051 of record CM055741.1, on the reverse strand, counting down.
CCCCCCTCTCATCTGAACCTGCTGGTTGTCTCCCATCCCTTCCTCCGTCTCCCCCTCTCATCCGAACCTGTTGGTTGTCTCCCATCCCTTCCTCTGTCTCCTCCCCCCTCTCATCTGAACCTGCTGGTTGTCTCCCATCCCTTCCTTTGTCTCCTCCCCCCTCTCATCTGAACCTGCTGGTTGTCTCCCATCCCTTCCTCCGTCTCCGTCGTCTCTCCCCTCGCAGGTGTTTGACTTGTCCGACTTGCCGCCCTCCAAAGCCCTGCAGCTCTGCACCCTGCTGCCCCCTGGGAGTGTGCGGGTGTTGGTATGCGGGGGTGACGGCACCGTGGGCTGGGTGCTGGATGCCATTGACACCATGAAGCTCAAGGTAAACAGACGCTTTGCAACTTGCCGCCGCTGCCGCCGTCGTTCGGTTGCTGCTGTTTAACGTCATGCCTGCGTGTTGTCGTGTTTCTCCACCAGGGCCACGACCAATTCATCCCCAGAGTGATGATTCTGCCGCTGGGTACGGGGAACGACCTCTCCAACTCCCTGGGCTGGGGGTCAGGCTACGCCGGGGAAATCCCTGTGGAACAGGTTCTCCGGAATGTCCTGGATGCCGAGGTGGTCAAGATGGACAGGTCAGTGGCGAGGCAGAGGGTCGTCTATAGGGTCTCGCGTGAGGTAACACTGACCAATCACATGTAGGCTTTAAAAGATATGAAGTTGAGATAATATAGCTTGTAGCAAATGCTAGCACTCCTTACAAAACAAGCCACTCACCTTACAAAACATGCTAAACATACTAAGATATTAAAGATATATTATATAATAATATAATAATAATATATATTATATATGTTAATATAATAATAGTATATATTAAATAAGATATATTAAAGATATGAAGTTGAGGTAATATAGTTTGTGCAAATGCCAGCACTCCTTACAAAACAAGCCACTCACCTTACAAAACATGCTAAACATTATAAGATATTAAAGATATATTAAATAATAATAATATTATAATAATATATATTAATATAATAATAGTATATATTAAATAAGATATATTAAAGATATGAAGTTGAGGTAATATAGCTTGTGCAAATGCTAACACTCCTTACAAAACAAGCCACTCACCTTACAAAACATGCTAAACATTATAAGATATTAAAGATATATTAAATAATAATAATATTATAATAATATATATTAATATAATAATAGTATATATTAAATAAGATATATTAAAGATATGAAGTTGAGGTAATATAGCTTGTGCAAATGCTAACACTCCTTACAAAACAAGCCACTCACCTTACAAAACATGCTAAACATTATAAGATATTAAAGATATATTAAATAATAATAATATTATAATAATATATATTAATATAATAATAGTATATATTAAATAAGATATATTAAAGATATGAAGTTGAGGTAATATAGCTTGTGCAAATGCTAACACTCCTTACAAAACAAGCCACTCACCTTACAAAACATGCTAAACATACTAATTAATCTTTCCCACTTAGCTAGTGGTAAAAACGTTTGCCGGGGCAGCAAAGCCCTGTGTTCCTGGTAGGGTTTGTGTTGAAACGTATTTGTAAACAATCCACTGTATGATGTTTCATTTACTGTACTTCCAGGTGGAAAGTTCAGGTAGCTTCGAAGGGGCTCTACTTTCGTAAGCCAAAGGTGAGTTGCGTTTCACCCTCTCTATCTGGATTCTTTGGATTGTATTTTCTAAGCACGGTGAATATAGTCAGTATGTGGCCCACACAGAATTGAAACCTGTAACTTGGGGTTGCCACTCTTACTGTCACAACCGTGGGCGCTCTTCCGACTGGCCCAATTAGCCAGCCATCTACAACTGCCTGAAATAACATTGGCACGTATAATTGTACTGGCGTAAACGACAAGCGTATACAACCGTTGAATTGTATTCTCAATCTAGCAGACAAATCTACAGTATGTGGCTGGTGTTTCATAGGGAACTAGATGATTTAATAATTTGGCTGTCTGGGTAACTCCTGGCTGTGGAGTATTACTCACGGGGGAATATCTGGTGTTTTTGTGCTATTCAGGTCCTGTCCATGAACAACTATTTCTCAGTGGGACCCGATGCTCTGATGGCGCTCAACTTCCATACGCATCGCGAAAAAACCCCCTCCTTCTTTTCCAGCCGCATCATAAACAAGGTCTGTTTCTAACCTAAGACTTGATACGCCTTATGTCGGGCATTTTTTGAGGATTGCTGGTTTGGATGCTGAATTAGCGACGGGCAGGATTGAAACCGCCTTGTCATGTCCACCGGAGGCAGCTGTTTAGACCGCTAGGACACGAGATGTGTTAATATATTTATCTGTGAAAACGAGTTGACGCTGTTGAAATGACGTGACAAACGGCCATGTACACAAGACGTTTTCTCTATGTGTTGCGGTTTACCCATGGTCCCTAAGGACTTGGTGTAATGCACCTCACTCGCACACTCGAACGCGTTTGTGTAAACGGCTTTATCGTAGGAGTTCATAATGTAACTTTCATGGTTGGTTGCTTTTGATACGGTCGAATGACGTCCGACCGGCTGTTACGTGTAGTTCAATTTGAATTCATAGAAATATGATGCGATACTTGTGCTGTTTGTCTTGTCTGATTGTCAAACTGTTTTTCTTTTCTTTCTAGGCCGTGTATTTCATGTATGGCACCAAAGATTGCTTAGTTCAGGAATGCAAAGATCTGGATAAGAGGATTGAGGTAACACACACACACACACACACACACACACACACACAGACACACAGACACACAGACACACACAGACACACACAGACACACACAGACACACACAGACACACACAGACACACACAGACACACACACACACACTAGCCTTCAGGATTAGTTCCCATGCTGCCTTTTCCACACCTCTGGAACAACAAACCTAACCTAACCCTAACGTTCCACTGTCCTGCTAATAAGCTGCTACTTTTATAAAATGTTGTTTGTGGTTTTGGTTACGTGTGTGTGTTTGTGGTTTTGGTTACGTGTGTGTGTTTGTGGTTTTGGTTACGTGTGTGTGTTTGTGGTTTTGGTTACGTGTGTGTGTTTGTGGTTTTGGTTACGTGTGTGTGTTTGTGGTTTTGGTTATGTGTGTGTGGTTTTGGTTATGTGTGTGTGGTTTTGGTTATGTGTGTGTGTGGTTTTGGTTACGTGTGTGTGTGGTTTTGGTTACGTGTGTGTGTTTGTGGTTTTGGTTACGTGTGTGTGGTTTTGGTTACGTGTGTGTGTGTGTTGTGTTTCTGCAGTTGGAGCTGGATGGGGAAAGAATTGACCTGCCCAGTCTTGAGGGCATCATTGTGTGCAACATTGGCTACTGGGGTGGAGGCTGCCGTCTCTGGGAGGGCATGGGGAACGAACTCTACCCTCCTACACGGTGAGCAGCGCCACCGACAAGACGAACCGCACGATGTCAGAAGAAAACTAAACACATTGGGTTTACAGGGACACATTTAGGATTAGCAACACAATCATATTGAAACCACGTTGTTTGGAAAATTATTTATTATATTCCACTTGAACGATTTTCAGATTATTTTTGAGAGCGGTATATTTTGCCGGACTACTTTTCACGACCAAATGCTACGATATGCCAGTCTCCTGCCCACAGAGGTTTCTTCTCTGCAAACTGGTTTAATATGATTGCCTTGCCGACCGTAGGACGAATGCAAACGCATTGGGGCACGTTCGATTGGTCTTAGACTTTGTGTCTCTGGTTGGCCAGAGCCACAAAGCACAACGGGAAAATGGTCATTTGGAAATGTTTCATTGACTTTGATATTAATCAATCAAATGAATTGAAATCCTTTTTACACATTATACCTGATGCTTTTACCACTCCAGCAATGACAAGACCAGAATATTTAGCAAATAACAGTTGATGAATTTGGTGTGTGTTGTCAGGCTACCATCATGTTTGACGTTTTCTCCTTTTACACCAGTGTTAATATTCAATCCCATTCTACCACTGCAGGCTGGATGACGGGTTGCTCGAGGTGGTCGGGGTATTTGGCTCTTTCCACTGTGCTCAGATCCAAGTGAAGATGGCCAACCCAGTGCGGCTGGGACAGGCCCACACTGTCAGGGTAAGGTTATAGCACTAGCGCCTCCTACTGGTTGTATTCACAGTGTTGGAATTGTAGATGTGTTTTTTTACCTGTCCCTGTCTTATTTATAATGCCAAATACATTGATTGATAATTGAGTTGGTAAAATGAATCACATTATATACTGCAATTAGAATGTGTTATTATCGATGGCTTTCTGTATAATTTGTATAAATAATATCCCTAACTAGCCAGCAAACAATCTGCAGCAAGTCGTGCATCTATGTGACCTTCATCTAGCGTCTCTGGTGAAATAACAGCCATTTCAGATGTAGGTAGGTGGGTGTAGTACCCGCGGGTAATCGTGGAACCCACAGTATCAGTTATATGAGGACACCAGCAGCTTAAAACTCCGGTCCACTTCATGTCACCACTTCATGTCACCACTTCATATGACCCCTTAATTTCATGTGTGTGTAATTAACCGCCTGTCACTCTTGGCTCCGTCCCGATCTCCACCCAGCTGGTGCTGAAGTCCTCCCGGATGCCCATGCAGGTGGACGGGGAGCCGTGGGCCCAGGGTCCCTGCACCATCACCATCACCCACAAGACGCAGGCCATCATGCTCTACCACAGCGCCGAGCAGACGGACGATGACGAGGACGAATCCAGCGCCTCCGAGGCCGAGAGCCCCGCCCCCGGCGACTCGCCCAAGCCGACGGGACCCGCCTCCGCTCGAGCCTGAGTTCCTGTGGGAAGCCCTACCCCTCTGTTTTTTCTCCGCCCGTGCTTTGTTCTGATATTTACATGCTTGTCGTTTTTCCTGCCTCTGTTGTTGAACGCCGGGGGAAGAAGGAGGACGTGGCGAGATTGCCGGTTTCAGGGGGAGGCTGTATATTTGCACTGATTCCTTGTGCCATAGTTACAACAGTTCCGTGCACTTGTTTTAAGCGACCCAGCCCTGGTGTTTCTTCACCATGTTCTATAACCTTGTGTTCTCGACGCAACAGGAAGTATTGGCGTGCATAATATGTAGGGTATTTATTTCCGTACTCTCGTTGCACTTACGTAATGCCAATACACCGTCACTGAAATGTGTGCTAAATCTCGCTGTTACACGTACTAATGCTGTTACTTCACCATTAGTACTGAATAGAACTGTATTACTGATTAGAATGAGTTATCGTTTGTAGTATGTGTTCACATGTTTTCTTATTAGTTTTGGAGTTAAATAGCAGTCTTTTCCTGCTACTACCATACGTCTTGTTTACACTTTGTGGTGTTGCACTTCTGCTACACTGTGAGGAATGCTCCATAGGACGTGGCGTAGAGGTGACATTTAGCAATATTTAAAAACCAAACCGCAAAAGCGGAAAGTGTCCGTGCGCACGCCTTGAACGTTACACTGTCGATGTTTAGTCGCTGTCCTTTTTGTTCCCGTTCTGTGTCTGCTGTCGAAAGATCGATGTTTTCATTTGTATCGTGCCGCTTTGCACTTCCTCGTTGAGCCGTCAGGTGACGCTGTCCCATAGTCGTATGAATCGAAACGAGTCGTTCTGTTCCGGTGGCCTGTTAACTGTCGTGTGTTTTTATTTTTTATGAGCTGTTGTGTCTTGCTAAATTTCCTGTCAGGAATCATTTTGGGGCTTTTGTCATTTAAGGCAGGTGAAGGGTCAAAGGTGAGAAGTCACAACAATGTTTGGAGTTTTGGGTCCTGTCTGTTTTGCAGTTTTTCTGCATGTGATGAGGCCTCCTGAGATCTGCTTCTAAATCCTTCTATTTAATATAAATGGTCAAACTGATCCCAGACCAGCGACAGGACTCTCGGATGCTTAGTGAATACAAGACCTAATCAACTTCTAGCATTACGGCTGAATGGACAGCCACAGAAAGCCTCCTTAAGTTTCAGTTGTTGAATTAAAGTCGACTATTGGCCTTAACTGTATTGTGTTACGGGAGTATTGCCAATGTACAGACGGCTGTGTTATGCCAGCAGTTATACAGTGAGCATCAGAGTTCATTGGACACTGATAATTGCTTTGTTATTTTGGTCCGGTACTCTAGCATTTCGAGTTTGAAAGGATACAATGCCGATGAGGGTGAAGTGCAGACCGACTGTCAGCGTGAATTTCAGAGTATTTCCATACGTACGTACAAAAGGTTTTATCAATTCTAAACGGTTTATCCGATATGTATGACAGTCAGTCTGCACTTCAATCTCATTGTCATCGTGTCCTTTCAAACTCTAAGCGCTCGAGTACTGGAGCAAAGTAACAAGAGATGGTTACTGTCCAATGAATTATGGTGCTCACTGTATAATGTAGTGCTCTTTTGGAGGGTCAGTGAGTGCTATTTCCCCCTTGTGTGTTTTGGTTGTTGACTAGCAATCGCATTGCATGAGGACAACCACGTCACATTCATCCACACGTCTGTTTACATTACATTACATTTACATTTTGCGCATTTAGCAGACGCTCTTATCCAGAGCGACTTACAATAAGTGCAGGCATTTCACATATAGCTAAAACACACATCAAAAAGGCAATAAGTACATTGTTCCTGGGTGGGTGCAGGGGGAAGTGCTAGAGATAGAAGAATGATTCGGTAGTGAAGTTTCAAACGGTCGAGAGTTGTGGAGCTCCATTCATGGAGCTACTGGAGGTACAATTTACCAACCTGAATGTTCTAGATACCACTTGTAGTTGCTTGAGGGCAGACAAAGGACTTTCCAACGGCACAAGTGTTGTCGTTTTTAAAAATGTAATCGTGTTCCCGAAGAAAACATACTCACAATTCCATGTGCTTGGGAAAATGTGGTTTGTGCAACCGAATGTCCTTGTCGATGCCCAGACGCTCTTATTTAGAGCAACTTAAAGTGGCTTATTGGGAAATGCACACAACCCAGTTAGTGAGAATACCATAGTCGTCGTCTACGTAGCTGACAGCAAAGTCCGTACAAGAAGGACGATGCATTACTTATTGTCTTCAGATATTGGTTGGTATTGGCTCATCTTATATTTGTTGGTTTTCTGTGCAGTTAGGGTCAAACCCTCAGAGGTCCTCCTGTAATATTTTAGTTATATAGTAGGTGCTTGTGGGTTGTAGGAATAACTATATATTTGGAGATGTATTTAGCTACCAAAATATTTTTGCAGTCAGACCACTGTACATAAATGCACAATATGGTATTACCAATAGCATGTCAATAACCATTGAAATATTGCTGTAAGAAGTGCCAAGTCATTTGGTTAGAACAGCACTTTACTGAACTGATGGAATGACAATAATCTGTTACCGTATACACAAAAACATTAATGAGAATTATGTTGATCATCTCCTGACACGGGCACATGTCAAGATCTTCGTAGATTTGATTGAATGCGAACAATCGGTTCTTGTATTCAATGTGTTGGCTGCTGGGAAAATGTGCGGTAAAGCCCCGAGCAACTTTGACACAGGGCCAAATTGTTATGGCCAGTTGACTGAAATCGCAAAGCTTGTAAGTACCAAACAGCCCTGTTCTGAGGAGGGACAAACCAGAAACCAGTGACATGGTGTGGGGTGCCCTCATCATTGTGCAAGGGCACCCGTCTGGTCTGAACCCACAGGTCTGGCTGGGTGTTTATAAAAAGGGCTTTATAGAATATATTTAATTGGGTCTACTCGGGCAAAAGTCACAGAAAATTGTAAAGATGGTTATGTGAGGAATGTGTCACAACACACACAGTAGCCTGCTGCTCATAAATGGCTGCGATGAAAGAAAACACTTTCTGATGTTTTTATCTATTAATTAATTCCCATAGCTTTTACAATATTTTATTACTGATTTGGTTTAGGTAATGGTACAATTTATTATCTTATTATGCATAAGTCACATGCATATTCCACTGCAACAAATGATGTGTCTTACATTGATAAAGTGCCCCAGAAACATAAAACCAATTTATATTACTTCACAATTGCATTCCGAAGCACGACAACATACATTGTTTATTACAAAACAAAGTATACATTAAAAAATATTTGGGGAATTGACTTGAAGCTTAAGGTGTGAGTCACATTTCGGTTAAGAACAGATACAGAAATGACAAGAAACGGGTTTCCTGTTAGCAACTACAGATTTTGAAACTGAATGTAATAAGCAATGCAAGTTTTAAAACACAACCATAATAAATATTTTCATATGTACTATGCATTCGTTAATTTTTTTCATTGTTTACTAATAAGCAAAGTTTTATTTCATTGCCATTTTTTTGTATTGATAGTAAAGCAAAAAAATAATTACAACAATATGGTTTCTTTAAATTTCAGAAATAAGAAAATAATATTAAAGTACAAGTTAATATCCCCTAATCAAATATTTCATTATATATATTAAGAATAATTCGAGCCCATACATGCTTTATTATATGCAGATACCTGGTATTAACACAGGAAATATGCTAACCCTGGTTTAGTAAAATACATACAACAACAGAAAAGTTGCAATTCACTTTTATCTTTTGCAAATATCAGCCCATTAGCCTAACTCGACAGCGCATAGGTTTCCGTAAGTTCCATCACAACATTGAATATTTTGTGTAACAGTTGTGAAACCCTATTGCGTAACAAACATTGAACCATATGACTTCAAAACACAACTAACGCTTAATTTAATCACCAAAGCTTCACAGCACAACCGAAGAAAGTTTATACTGATTGTGGAGACGTGCAGCGTTCAGCGCAATCGCAAACACGCAACGTTCTGCAATATAAGACCTTTTAGAAGAACCTTTTTTTCATCACACTTGAACATCAAACATGTTCAAAACTTATTAACACGTTTAATAGATTCAGTCAAAACAGTGCTTGGTTTGCATTAAACGAGACCGAATCAAATTTAAGTCTGTATGCCAAACCAGCGGAAAGAACCCTGACAATTAAGTGCCAATCAGAACAAAGGAACTGACCTCAAATGCCAAGTTGTAAGGACCATGGCGTCTGAATCATTTCTGTTCATCTTCCCAGCAGGATATGTAGAGACATGTCTGCTTTCACACAGCAAAGGAATGTATAATATTCAGCCTCGCATCCGCTTGCCCACATTTAACTCGATGCCATACTCAGAAAAACCCGTTTTCACAGCAGGAACGGGCAACGGCCAATGATTCGTTAGGATTTCAGCAGCTGTGTTTAATGAACGATGCCGCTTTGCACAAGTACGCGACAACGTGTTATGGTTTTAAAAGTACAGAACGTCACTGGAAACGGTAAGAATACATTGAAAATAGATGGCATTCTTGTCTCATTCGCGACGTGAGGAGTAGAGGAGCTAATTACTGGTAGATGTCAAAATTGCCTTGATGTTTGTACAGCAGGAACATTGCTGAAAGCCAGACATGCTGTTTCCATTACTTGCAAGACTTGAATAATCTGATGGTAGCTGCGTTTATATTCATAAACCCAAAGGTCCAAACCAACAAGATCGAGGTGTTCGTCATGAGAAGCATCCACTCTCTTGCCACTAACAATGTCAAAGATTTTCAAAGTCAAGTCACACAGACACGAAGTCACCCTAAAACAATCTACTCCATATGCTAATACCCACACGATCAGAGAAACTCAATTTCACAGGGCCTAAATGGCCGCTGTAAATACGTGCCAGGGTGGGTAAATCCCGCCTGGTTGCCAGATCTGATAACTCCTGTACCCAGTCTCGTATCCTGAAGCACAAGCAGAACTGGCAACGTCTCTGCCTTGTGTTGTAAACCACAACAACACCTCTTGAAGCAAGAAATTCTCAGCATATAGTCCTCCAGCGAAAAGGCTAGAGCCCGAAAGACCAAAGCGACCAATGACCATTTCCTTTGATGGTAGCCTGCATCATCGCTTTCAGCTTTTGGTCATTGTTTAAATGCTGAGTGTATTCACGTATGACATTCCTGATGAGGTACGCCTGACACCAGTTGAACGTGCTCTCTCTTTTATGTCTGTGTACATGGTATTCTGATGGGTGTGGTTCATGACATGTGTAACACGCACGTTTCACACGTTTAATGCGCATTGTATTGTATTGCACACTATTCCTGCGCACGCAACAGAGAACTGCGCAATCCACAATGAACTGAGCATACCACAGATGAACTGAGCGCACCACAGATTAACTGAGCGTACCACAGATTAACTGAGCGTACCACAGATGAACTGAGCGTACCACAGATGAACTGAGCGCACCACAGATTAACTGAGCGCACCACAGATTAACTGAGCGTACCACAGATTAACTGAGCATACCACAGATTAACTGAGCGCACCACAGATGAAGTGAGCGCACCACAGATTAACTGGGCATACCACCGAGACAATAAGCTCTGATAAAACAGAGCACTTAAACAGCTATTAACAGACCATTGAAAATCTGTAAATAACCGGAGAAATAACATTGAAACCAATCCAGTATTAACACCAACATGTCACACTAATCTGACACGAACGATCAATCCTTAGATAGGAATTCTAGTTAACCTAGCATCCATTTCTAATGACAGAAGGTTTTCCATTCAAGGCGGACATGGCGACTGTTTAACCGGCAAACTCATGACCACAAGTCTTTACCGCAGTCAAATTCCACGTCACCTCGGAGTGAGAGTTAGAGAGAACCGTTTACCATTTGGTGTTCGGTACTTAAATAGCACTGATGGGTTGGTAGTACCTCAGTGAGAGTTAAACCTCCTACCATTTAGTGCTCTGTACTTCAATAGCACTGGTTGGTTGGTAGTACTGGAGTGAGAGTTAAACCTCCTACCAATTTGTGTTCTGTACTTCAATAGCACTGGTCGGTTGGTAGTACTGGAGTGAGAGTTAAACCTCCTACCATTTAGTGCTCTGTACGAGAATCGCACTGATGGGTTGGTAGTACTCTCTTAAAGCCTAGATCAATGATGGCATAATGATCCATGTTTATAGTCGATCTAAACCAGAGACAGGCGAAAACAATAGCGAACATAAAACAGGGTGATCTTAATAACAAGCAGCTTTCGAAGAGTTAGCTGGTTAATAAGCTAGGTTAGGTTAGTTACTAGGTTAAAGAGAAAAGCTACATTAGGGTAGCTCTTCAGGAACAGAGGTGGACAGACCGAAACCAGAGTTTTCACTAGTTACTGATTAACAAATGTGGTGGCTACAAGAGACCAAAGTCTACAATTATGTTTCCTATTGTTGCTAAGGAGTACGTTTGTTCCCCGGCCGCACACCAAATAAAAGATCATGCATACATGACGATTTTCTGAATATAAGTATTATTCACGACACTGAAAAAAGTATATTATTTCTCAGAGCGTGTGCGCAAGCTACTCAGGATTGCAGCTTACACAGGTTAATGGAGGAACCACTGGAGAAGAGCCAGAACGCCGGGTACACGGCCTCGGCGAAGCGGTACACGAACGTGTGGAACGGGTAGGCCCGGTCCTGGACGTTGTAGAAGGTGGCGGTGCCCTCCTCGCAGTCCAGCAGCACGCCGACGCGGGTCGGGTTGGGGTTGGCCAGCACCGTCTCGTTGCTGGCGTGCCAGGCCGACAGCTTGACGTTGAACCACTCCACGCACCAGGACTGGGCGTTGCGACCCAGGCGGCTGGACGGGCCCTTGCGGTCGATGCTGTTGTAGGCCAGGCCGATGCCCGTGAAGTTGTTGCTGCTCAGCTTGACCTCCCAGTAGTGGCGACCCCGGGAGAAGCCCTTGGACGTGAGCACCTGGCTGCAGACGGAGAAGCGGGCGGGCCCGTCGGGGTAGGGGGCGGGTTCGTTCAACACGCAGGCAGTGGTCATGTTGTCGGTGAGAGAGATGCGCTTGTGGGCCGTTTTGAGGTCCAACGTGAGCACGGTTCCGTCTGTTGGGACAGGAGGCGGGGCTTTAAATTATACCACTGTGACATTAGGGAGCAATGAAGAAAATTGTGGCTCTGGGTTAGGGGACTCTGGGTTAGGGGACTCTGGGTTAGGGGACTCTGGCTTAGGGGACTCTGGGTTAGGGGACTCTGGGTTAGGGGACTCTGGGTTAGCGGACTCTGGGTTAGGGGACTCTGGGTTAGGGGACTCTGGGTTAGGGGACTCTGGGTTAGGGGACTCTGGGTTAGGTGACTCTGGGTTAGGTGACTCTGGGTTACTGGGTTAGATGGCTCTGGGTTAGGTGGCTCTGGGTTACTGGGTTAGGTGGCTCTGGGTTAGGTGGCTCTGGGTTACTGGGTTAGGGGACTCTGGGTTAGGGGACTCTGGGTTAGGTGACTCTGGGTTAGGTGACTCTGGGTTAGGTGACTCTGGGTTAGGTGACTCTGGGTTAGGTGACTCTGGGTTAGGGGACTCTGGGTTAGGGGACTCTGGGTTAGGGGACTCTGGGTTAGGGGACTCTGGGTTAGGGGACACTGGGTTAGCGGACTCTGGGTTAGGGGACTCTGGGTTAGGGGACTCTGGGTTAGGGGACTCTGGGTTAGGGGACTCTGGGTTAGGTGACTCTGGGTTAGGTGACTCTGGGTTACTGGGTTAGATGGCTCTGGGTTAGGTGGCTCTGGGTTACTGGGTTAGGTGGCTCTGGGTTAGGTGGCTCTGGGTTACTGGGTTAGGTGACTCTGGGTTAGGTGACTCTGGGTTAGGTGACTCTGGGTTAGGTGACTCTGGGTTACTGGGTTAGATGGCTCTGGGTTAGGTGACTCTGGGTTACTGGGTTAGGTGACTCTGGGTTAGGTGACTCTGGGTTAGGTGGCTCTGGGTTAGGTGACTCTGGGTTACTGGGTTAGATGGCTCTGGGTTAGGTGACTCTGGGTTACTGGGTTAGATGGCTCTGGGTTAGGTGGCTCTGGGTTACTGGGTTAGGTGGCTCTGGGTTACTGGGTTAGGTGACTCTGGGTTAGGTCTGGGTTAGGTGACTCTGGGTTAGGTGACTCTGGGTAACTGGGTTAGATGGCTCTGGGTTAGGTGACTCTGGGTTACTGGGTTAGATGGCTCTGGGTTAGGTGGCTCTGGGTTACTGGGTTAGGTGGTGAGGTGGCTCTCTGGGTTAGGTGGCTCTGGGTTACTGGGTTAGGTGGCTCTGGGTTAGGTGACTCTGGGGTGTGGCTCTGGGTTAGGTACTGGGTTAGGTGACTCTGGGTTAGGTGGCTCTGGGTTACTGGGTTAGGTGACTCTGGGTTAGGTGACTCTGGGTTAGGTGACTCTGGGTTAGGTGACTCTGGGTTAGGTGACTCTGGGTTACTGGGTTAGATGGCTCTGGGTTAGGTGACTCTGGGTTACTGGGTTAGGTGATGGCTCTGGGTTAGGTGGCTCTGGGTTACTGGGTTAGGTGGCTCTGGGTTAGGTGGCTCTGGGTTACTGGGTTAGGTGGCTCTGGGTTAGGTGGCTCTGGGTTACTGGGTTAGGTGGCTCTGGGTTAGGTGACTCTGGGTTACTGGGTTAGTGGTGACTCTGGGTTAGGTGACTCTGGGTTAGGTGACTGGGTTAGGTGACTCTGGGTTAGGTGACTCTGGGTTAGGTGACTCTGGGTTACTGGGTTAGACTCTGGCTCTGGGTTGTGACTCTGGGTTAGGTGACTCTGGGTTACTGGGTTAGGTGACTCTGGGTTAGGTGGCTCTGGGTTACTGGGTTAGGTGACTCTGGGTTAGGTGACTCTGGGTTCTGGGTTAGGTGGCTCTGGGTTAGGTGGCTCTGGGTTACTGGGTTAGGTGGCTCTGGGTTAGGTGGCTCTGGGTTACTGGGTTAGGTGACTCTGGGTTAGGTGGCTCTGGGTTACTGGGTTAGGTGACTCTGGGTTAGGTGACTCTGGGTTAGGGTGACTCTGGGTTAGGTGACTCTGGGTTAGGTGACTCTGGGTTACTGGGTTAGATGGCTCTGGGTTAGGTGACTCTGGGTTACTGGGTTAGGTGGCTCTGGGTTAGGTGGCTCTGGGTTACTGGGTTAGGTGGCTCTGGGTTAGGTGTTAGGTGACTCTGGGTTAGGTGACTCTGGGTTAGGTGACTCTGGGTTACTGGGTTAGATGGCTCTGGGTTAGGTGACTCTGGGTTACTGGGTTAGATGGCTCTGGGTTAGGTGGCTCTGGGTTACTGGGTTAGGTGGCTCTGGGTTAGGTGGCTCTGGGTTACTGGGTTAGGTGACTCTGGGTTAGGTGACTCTGGGTTAGGTGACTCTGGGTTAGGTGACTCTGGGTTAGGTGACTCTGGGTTACTGGGTTAGATGGCTCTGGGTTAGGTGACTCTGGGTTACTGGGTTAGGTGGCTCTGGGTTAGGTGGCTCTGGGTTACTGGGTTAGGTGGCTCTGGGTTTGGGGACTCTGGGTTAGGTGACTCTGGGTTAGGTGACTCTGGGTTAGGTGACTCTGGGTTACTGGGTTAGATGGCTCTGGGTTAGGTGCTCTGGGTTACTGGGTTAGGTGGCTCTGGGTTAGGTGGCTCTGGGTTACTGGGTTAGGTGGCTCTGGGTTACTGGGTTAGGTGACTCTGGGTTAGGTGACTCTGGGTTAGGTGACTCTGGGTTACTGGGTTAGATGGCTCTGGGTTAGGTGACTCTGGGTTACTGGGTTAGATGGCTCTGGGTTAGGTGGCTCTGGGTTACTGGGTTAGGTGGCTCTGGGTTACTGGACTCTGGGTTAGGTGACTCTGGGTTAGGTGACTCTGGGTTAGGTGACTCTGGGTTACTGGGTTAGATGGCTCTGGGTTAGGTGGCTCTGGGTTACTGGGGTGGCTCTGTTAGGTGGCTCTGGGTTACTGGGTTAGGTGGCTCTGGGTTACTGGGTTAGGTGGCTCTGGGTTAGGTGGCTCTGGGTTAGGTGACTCTGGGTTACTGGGTTAGATGGCTCTGGGTTAGGTGGACTCTGGGTTACTGGGTTAGATGGCTCTGGGTTAGGTGGCTCTGGGTTACTGGGTTAGGTGGCTCTGGGTTACTGGGTTAGATGGCTCTGGGTTAGGGGACTCTGGGTTAGGTGACTCTGGGTTACTGGGTTAGATGGCTCTGGGTTAGGTGACTCTGGGTTACTGGGTTAGATGGCTCTGGGTTAGGTGGCTCTGGGTTACTGGGTTAGGTGGCTCTGGGTTAGGTGGCTCTGGGTGACTCTGGGTTAGGTGACTCTGGGTTAGGTGACTCTGGGTTACTGGGTTAGATGGCTCTGGGTTAGGTGACTCTGGGTTACTGGGTTAGATGGCTCTGGGTTAGGTGGCTCTGGGTTACTGGGTTAGGTGGCTCTGGGTTAGGTGGCTCTGGGTTCTGGGTTAGGTGACTCTGGGTTAGGTGACTCTGGGTTAGGTGACTCTGGGTTAGGTGACTCTGGGTTACTGGGTTAGATGGCTCTGGGTTAGGTGGCTCTGGGTTACTGGGTTAGGTGGCTCTGGGTTAGGTGGCTCTGGGTTACTGGGTTAGGTGGCTCTGGGTTACTGGGTTAGGGGACTCTGGGTTAGGTGACTCTGGGTTAGGTGACTCTGGGTTGACTGGGTTAGATGGCTCTGGGTTAGGTGACTCTGGGTTACTGGGTTAGGTGACTCTGGGTTAGGTGACTCTGGGTTAGGTGGCTCTGGGTTAGGTGACTCTGGGTTACTGGGTTAGATGGCTCTGGGTTAGGTGACTCTGGGTTACTGGGTTAGATGGCTCTGGGTTAGGTGGCTCTGGGTTACTGGGTTAGGTGGCTCTGGGTTACTGGGTTAGGTGACTCTGGGTTAGGTGACTCTGGGTTAGGTGACTCTGGGTTAGGTGACTCTGGGTAACTGGGTTAGATGGCTCTGGGTTAGGTGACTCTGGGTTACTGGGTTAGATGGCTCTGGGTTAGGTGGCTCTGGGTTACTGGGTTAGGTGGCTCTGGGTTAGGTGGCTCTGGGTTACTGGGTTAGGTGGCTCTGGGTTAGGTGGCTCTGGGTTACTGGGTTAGGTGACTCTGGGTTAGGTGACTCTGGGTTAGGTGACTCTGGGTTAGGTGACTCTGGGTTAGGTGACTCTGGGTTACTGGGTTAGATGGCTCTGGGTTAGGTGACTCTGGGTTACTGGGTTAGGTGACTCTGGGTTAGGTGGCTCTGGGTTACTGGGTTAGGTGACTCTGGGTTAGGTGACTCTGGGTTAGGTGACTCTGGGTTAGGTGACTCTGGGTTAGGTGACTCTGGGTTACTGGGTTAGATGGCTCTGGGTTAGGTGACTCTGGGTTACTGGGTTAGGTGACTCTGGGTTAGGTGGCTCTGGGTTACTGGGTTAGGTGACTCTGGGTTAGGTGGCTCTGGGTTACTGGGTTAGGTGACTCTGGGTTAGGTGACTCTGGGTTACTGGGTTAGATGGCTCTGGGTTAGGTGACTCTGGGTTACTGGGTTAGGTGACTCTGGGTTAGGTGACTCTGGGTTAGGTGGCTCTGGGTTAGGTGACTCTGGGTTACTGGGTTAGATGGCTCTGGGTTAGGTGACTCTGGGTTACTGGGTTAGATGGCTCTGGGTTAGGTGGCTCTGGGTTACTGGGTTAGGTGGCTCTGGGTTACTGGGTTAGGTGACTCTGGGTTAGGTGACTCTGGGTTAGGTGACTCTGGGTTACTGGGTTAGATGGCTCTGGGTTAGGTGACTCTGGGTTACTGGGTTAGATGGCTCTGGGTTAGGTGGCTCTGGGTTACTGGGTTAGGTGGCTCTGGGTTAGGTGGCTCTGGGTTACTGGGTTAGGGGACTCTGGGTTAGGTGACTCTGGGTTAGGTGACTCTGGGTTAGGTGACTCTGGGTTACTGGGTTAGATGGCTCTGGGTTAGGTGGCTCTGGGTTACTGGGTTAGGTGGCTCTGGGTTAGGTGGCTCTGGGTTACTGGGTTAGGTGGCTCTGGGTTACTGGGTTAGGGGACTCTGGGTTAGGTGACTCTGGGTTAGGTGACTCTGGGTTAGGTGACTCTGGGTTACTGGGTTAGATGGCTCTGGGTTAGGTGGCTCTGGGTTACTGGGTTAGGTGGCTCTGGGTTAGGTGGCTCTGGGTTACTGGGTTAGGTGGCTCTGGGTTACTGGGTTAGATGGCTCTGGGTTAGGTGACTCTGGGTTAGGTGACTCTGGGTTACTGGGTTAGATGGCTCTGGGTTAGGTGACTCTGGGTTACTGGGTTAGATGGCTCTGGGTTAGGTGGCTCTGGGTTACTGGGTTAGGTGGCTCTGGGTTACTGGGTTAGGTGACTCTGGGTTAGGTGACTCTGGGTTAGGTGACTCTGGGTTACTGGGTTAGATGGCTCTGGGTTAGGTGACTCTGGGTTACTGGGTTAGATGGCTCTGGGTTAGGTGGCTCTGGGTTACTGGGTTAGGTGGCTCTGGGTTAGGTGGCTCTGGGTTACTGGGTTAGGGGACTCTGGGTTAGGTGACTCTGGGTTAGGTGACTCTGGGTTAGGTGACTCTGGGTTACTGGGTTAGATGGCTCTGGGTTAGGTGGCTCTGGGTTACTGGGTTAGGTGGCTCTGGGTTAGGTGGCTCTGGGTTACTGGGTTAGGTGGCTCTGGGTTACTGGGTTAGGGGACTCTGGGTTAGGTGACTCTGGGTTAGGTGACTCTGGGTTACTGGGTTAGATGGCTCTGGGTTAGGTGGCTCTGGGTTACTGGGTTAGGTGGCTCTGGGTTAGGTGGCTCTGGGTTACTGGGTTAGGTGGCTCTGGGTTACTGGGTTAGATGGCTCTGGGTAGGTGGCTCTGGGTTACTGGGTTAGGTGGCTCTGGGTCAGGTGACTCTGGGTTAGGTGACTGTGTTATTTGCTGGCTCACTTCGAGTTATTCTTAAATTGCTTTATTGGTTAATTTTGAATGTTTATTTATTTGTTGATTTTTAGTTGTTTTAAGTCCTGGCGAATTTGCACTATGGTTGTTCTTATATTATAGAGGAGTTCCGACAGCTGTTGGAAAAACGGATCACCCGTCTAGAAGATTTATTGAGCCGAGCGCTCCTCCGGTCTGACTATGGGTCCTATCCAAAGTGAGTCTACAAACACAAACACTAATAAAGCACACCAAGCAGACCTAAAGCTAGAGAGACCAAAAGCTTTCTCAAAGCTTGACAGAACGCTGGCAAAACTGATGATACAGGAGAGCGAACAATAACATTGACTCTTTAGCAGCTACTTTAGGTGTTGAGCTACCAAACGCTAACGAACCGACACAGATTGTTATACTTGGGACTACATCAGATCTAGAGCACCCCGTCAACGACCAGGCGGGCACACTCCCCCGGCTCACCCCACCACCTGAACTCTTACTGCAAAACACCCACTGGCTCGGAACAAAAAGGATGTAGATGAACCTAGGGAAGCTAATCACAACACTAGCATTAAGGCTAAAAACCCAAACCCAATAAATAGCCCCAAAACCAGTGCTAGGATGAGTGCTAGAAAAAAACTGATTTGACTAACCCACATTTGATAAACGTGACACAGAAGGTTGTCCTCAATCAACTCAACAAATTTGTGAACTCACGCGCTCTCTTAGACAAATTCCAATCAGGCTTCCGACCTCACCATAGTACTGAAACGGCTTGGATAAAAGTTTTATATGATAAACGATTGAACACTGATCCAGATAAAATTACAGTTTCGGGTAATATCTGTTCCAGCGTTTTTGGCCAGTAGCGTATCGATTCTGTTTCTAAATTTCGGATTGGTGCATCCCTAGAACTTGAACTCAGAGGTAACCGACATCTAATCCTCTCTGGACTGAGCTGAAGTGGCGAGGATAATCTGCTAAGTTGTTTTGTAACACTTACATTGTAGAAGGTCATTTCTTTTTGCCGCAGACGTGATATTTATGGGGATATTTGGTGGACCTGTATGAAACAAAGCCATTTCATTAAAACAGCATGTAAGTGGTTTGGAGAGACAAAGATCTAGATTTGCATTCGAATTAGCAATATGTGGAACACTATGGAATTATCAATATGTGGCACACTATGGAATTATCAATATGTGGCACACTATGGAATTAGAAATATGTGGCACACTATGGAATTAGCAATATGTGGCACACTATGGAATTAGCAATATGTGGCACACTATGGAATTAGCAATATGTGGCACACTATGGAATTAGCAATATGTGGCACACTATGGAATTAGCAATATGTGGCAAACTATGGAATTAGCAATATGTGGCACACTATGGAATTAGCAATATGTGGCACACTATGGAATTAGCAATATGTGGCACACTATGGAATTAGAAATATGTGGCACACTATGGAATTAGCAATATGTGGCACACTATGGAATTAGCAATATGTGGCACACTATGGAATTAGAAATATGTGGCACACTATGGAATTAGCAATATGTGGCACACTATGGAATTAGCAATATGTGGCACACTATGGAATTAGCAATATGTGGCACACTATGGAATTAGCAATATGTGGCACACTATGGAATTCAGAGCATATGCATGTGCCCAGATATTGAATAGAGGTTTAGGCTCCATTTCAACATAACAGAGAATACATACAGAAACAATGGTTCTCACCTGGGTTCTCCTGCTTTCTGGGCTCTTGAGGTCCTCTGGTGTTTTCATTTGGTGCGTTGGCACCCGGAGCCGTGTATTGAGATGGCTTCCTTTGGTTTTCTGAAGACAGACCGAAAGCAATGATTGATTATTACATTTAAGCTATTTAGCAACAAAAGCGCATTTAAACATGCAATGCTAAATAAAACAACCGACTGGATATATAGGTGTTGTTAGTTCACCATTTCGTTACAGTCGGAGGCAAATCTTGGTAATTCCAAAATTGAGGACTTTATCTTTTTTCTCAGTTTTTTCTATTGGTTTCCCTTTGAATGTACTGTATCTGGCCCATTGACCAATTACAATTCCACTTTTTATGAAATTAACCATACTGACTAAAGACACCACGTGATGTATCCTGACAAAGACCAGCAATATCAGCTACAAGGAACCCACCTTATTCACCTGTCAGCTACAATGCCCCAACTTTATCGCTGCCCTTTTTACAAATGAGGTATCATGAAACGTGCACTGCACTGCAGACATAATCTATAAGCTTTACCAATATTAAACACAGAATCAAAAACAGTTTGTGACCAAGGGGAGAGCCTTCAAACCGATTCATGGAGGCCCTAGTGTATGCAGGTTTTTGGTTGTTCCTTTAAATTTAACCAATTAGTGACCTGATTAATCATAAAGTACAAACTGAGAGCAAAAACCTGTAGACACTTGGCCCTCCAAGGATCTGGGCTTGACACCTGTGACCTAAAGAGTTCCAGTGGTTTCCAGTTTCAGGTGCAAATTTACTGCCACAACGTGTCCAGCCCATTCTTTCGGAACAAAATAATTCCCACTCATTCCCACTTTCCTGTCAGACAAAGCATGAAAAAGCCTGAGGAAAATATCTTAAAAGACGAGAAGAAACCAGTTCTCACTGCCAGCCTTGTGCTCTTGCCCTTTCTTCTGATCTGGTTTCTTGTCCGACTCTGAAAGGCAGAAATGGCAAGCATCCAGTTTAGAGACACCCAGGTTCGTAGATTTCAGACCATTGCACTGGTCCTTCACAGAAATCTAGAAGTAACACTGGCACTGGGCCACGCAAACAACCAACCTGAGCGTCAACTTAATGTTGACCTTTTAAACGGTACAGTTGGAGTTATTCCTACAAGATAAGCAGTAAAATAAGCTGCTTAATAAAGGACCAGCATCACACCCATTATGTCAACACCGCAGAAACTGCTCTCTGTAAAAAAACAAGCTGTGCCCATCTGGTACACTCAGAAAGAAAACAATACATTTGTGTACATGTTGTGTTTTGTACGGTGGCCAGGAAGTGCAAAACCGCATTACAAAGTATGAAACACTTTTACAAAGCTCGAGCCAAATTTACATTTTGAAAAACATTTTGCCTATCATAAAACACAATTACACGACGCAGAACACTTTTACTAGAGCTTGTTGGTGAGCGTTTTCGATTTGTGTTGTCGTTGTGGAGTAAATGGAGTTTATGGTGACCGAACATGGGAGTGCGGCAACGGGATGTTTTGCCCGTTTTGTGGCGAACACATGAACACCATAACGCGGTTTTGCTTTACGTGTGGTGTTTTTAAAGGACGCGGACCAGAAGGAAACACTTGTTATTTTCCTGCCGGGTATCCAAAAGAATTTGGTCAGATATGAAGATTTGGTTATCACAAAAAATGAATGACATCCCGACTTTTGTCTCTTCTCACATCTTCCTTCATGTGGACAATTTAAACTCATCTGTCTCTGACAATATTACTGTAATATGATCATTGTTCTGGGTAAATATCATATTTATTGTAGCCAGTGGAGAGATGGCAAGCGCTCCATTGTATGTTTTTTAAATGACTTCAAAAAGTTTTTCTTATCTCTTAAGAAAATATATTTAATAAGTAAACCGGCACAAAAGATTTGTAAAAATATTTTATGCTTTTTAATGTTTTGATTGCCCCTCTGTATTTCTCACTCTTAATTTGTAATTACCTATCGTCTATGCCTGAATGTTATTATTTGTACACAATGTTTTCCTTACTTCTACCTAAAGAATCCCCTTTTTATTTATTTTTCAAGATGTTCTTAAGTTAAGTTATATATGTATTTTACACGAGATGTTTGTTATGGTGTTCCCTGTTATGGTGTCCCCTGTGTTCTGGAAACACTAGAAACACAGGGGACGTCTCAACACAGCCGGCGTTACGTTCAACTGGTTTTCGTGTTAACTGGTGACTTCCGTGTCACTTCCGGTACGTGGTACATTCTCTTTCCGTGAAGAATCTGTCATTTGTAAATTTGTTTCAGGACTGGTAAAAGTGTTTTGCCACTTGTAAATTTGTCTCAGCTCTAGTAAAAGTGTTTTGCGTCTTGTTAATTTGATTTCGAAAATGTAAATTTGTTTTGTCCTTGTAATTGTGTTTTATGATTGGTAATTTTTTTCCCAAAAAGTAAATTTGTTTTGCGCTTTGTACAAGTGTTTCTTACTATGTAATTCTGTTTTGCACTTCTCGACCACCGTAGTTTTGCCTGAGCCAATGCAGAAACGCATGGGGAAGAATATGCCAGTACACAACAACACAATGTGTATCAGGGGCAGATGACACGTCTTGTAGTAGCCTACTTCTGTCTCTGCTTGCATCTTGAGGGTTATTTCTTCTTTCCCGGGCCTTCAGTGCGTCTCCTGGGCTATGGGATCTAGGCTGTCTCTGGTTACCTAGTGGCTTTCCTCCTTCAAAAGACGAAAAAAACTTGTTACATTTGGTGTACATTTAGATTACATTTTGGTTTTCTAAGACAGCGCTGCAGAAGTAGCCCAAACGGTTTTATTATTCATTGAATTTTGTGTTGGAGCGATGCGAAGCAGAATGAGAGTGTGGACGGTCAGACTTGAGAAAACGGTGACATCTGAGCCATTTGTCTACAAAGTCAACACACACCCAAGACTTTGATCAAACCACAAATCATTGTAATGAATTCTCTGTTAATTAGATTTTAATTTCAAATTAACTGTGTACAGCAAAAACGGTGCAGGTGTGCTAGGAGTTAAAGCAGGCGTGCATGTTAGCAGGATCGGAAGTTGTTATGCAGACTTGAGAATGCAATGACTCACTCATTTCATTGGGCACCAGCAGCGGAAGAGGACCAAACCGCTCAGCTGTTGGGGAGAGGTAATTACATTACAGTGACATTATCTATTGCTTTGTGTGCTTAGTCACAGCACTGTTCTGAGTGAAACCCCACCCATCACCAAACAGGCAGCCAAAAGGGATCACGAGGCTGCCGTGTGATTCATGGTTTGATTGAAACCTGTTGCTTAGTGTTTTACAGCTTGTACTCTACCGTGACACTCACCAAAGTCGAAATTTCCAATTTTAAGTTCTGAAATTAAATATCACAAAGCATTAGTAAAGGATTTTTTTTTTTTTAAATCAGACCTATATTATACGCTTAGCTTTAAAAATAAACAGGGCTATTTAGTGGCATTATCAAACATTATGCTACTTCATATGTAAACTATTTCCCTTTCTCACACAGTCAGTGAGAGTGAGAGAATGTTGGTTGGAAAGAAAAACTGGTTCCTCATTTCAGACAGACAAAGCTGAGTTATAATTAGATCTGAAAAAGACAGTTGCAAAAAATGCAACAAAATGTTATTCATTCACGGTATCATTTAAACCCATTGAATTTACTGAAGCCTGCGTTTAAAACCATATTGTCTTGTCCCAGTGCCCAGCTGCAGTGAGCAAACCACATATTAGATAGCAACAACCTATTTTCAGGTTCATGGTAATTCTCGGTGTGCGCTAATATTTTCTGTTTTATAACTTCCTTTCTCTGGATGAGTGATGATGGTTAAAGAATATCTTCGCCCGCGTTATGGTTGATTGAATTACAGACATGAACATTGGTTCACACACACACACACACACACACACACACACCTGGTCTGAGGAACTGCAGTCTTTCCTCTACAGGCTGTCTCAGAATAATGTGATTTAGATGGTCCCTCAGGATTGCGGAGTAGGCAGTCCAGGCTGACATGGTCTTGGAGCTGTCCAGGTTGATTTTTGGGGCATAGGGATCAAATGTCACCACTGATGGAAGGTCCACTGAGGCCTGTACAGAAGGATCAAGAATAAAAATGAGCAATTAACAAACGGTACAAAAAAAGGCAATTCATCTAGATAAGCTGCTGTGCTAATGTCCTTCATAACACGCCGCATGGTTTCAATATATTTCTACTAGTAGGACTTGGCCATTTCTTCAACACCAAGGAACATCTTGCTAACAACAGCTTTGCTAAACTGTAATCTATATTTCTATTACCAGTTCCACCTTTTCAGAATATCACCTTTGGCCTACAAAGTAATCAAAAGCGACTTTAGTTTTTGAGATAACTTTGACAATTATGTCGGGAGTCATACTAACCGAAAATGTGGTCCTCACATCACAGATTTTAACCAATCATAATTCCAACCGCCCGTCTTGGAATAAAGCAACAAGGCACGGATGGTGTGGTATATAGCCATAATACCACAGCTAAGAGCTGTTCTTAGGAAGGAGGCATTTGCAGACAGTTCTTAGCCTTGGTACAGTATATTGGCTACATACCCACAGACCTCTGAGATGCCTTATTTCTATTATGAACTTGTTACCGACGCAATTAGAACGGTAAAAGGCGATATAATGTCACATCTGCCGTATACAGACCCATACACCAATCAGCATTCACGATTCCAAGCAACTGGTTTATAATATTGTAATAAAGGCCCAAGTCAACTCAGGTCTCACCTGTAGAAAAGCCAGGGACTGTGTCTGGCTGAGCAGGGTGTTGACACTGTCTTTGGCTGCACCCAGCAACTCAATGTTCTGGGTGAACTTCTTCACAAGGTGCTGAAGCTTGGTATGGCCGCTCTCCTGCTCGCGGTCGACCATGTTCATGGCGTCACGCTCATCGCGGTCCAGCAACTCGCGCATTAGCCGGTACTCATTCGCCAGATCCCTTTTTCGTATGACCGCCGAGTCCTGGAGAAAAGGGTAGCAAAGGTTAAGTGTTCAGTCTGAAATCCCAGGTCAAAGCAAATCTAGACACACAAGACGGACTGCGTTCGGCCACAAAAGAGAGGGTAGATATTTAGGGTGGCGTTTATCACGGAGACGGTTTAACCCCAAACCACCCTATGTATTCTGTTCACTATAGGTTTGTGTTATGGTGGGAAAAATATCATAAGACGGTTACATACCTTCAGCTTAACCTGCTGTTCTCTCATCTGAGAGATTACTGCCTGGTTCTTATCAATCTTTCCATCCAACTGGCTCAATTTGTCCCTCAGATCAGACTGCACAATGAAAAAAACAAATGGCATTGCAGGGTGTCATTAAAACAGCAGGACAAGGCAAGACAACGTCCCATACCAGGGTGTCAACCTGCGACCCTGCGCCATAAACCTGGACCTCTAATCTTGAGAAAGTGTGCACTTAAACGCGCACGTACCTCTTTCAGCGCACGTTGATCGTCTGGGGTGGAGAAGCCACAGCCTTTGTGCACCTGCTGGAGACAAACCGAGCAGATGCAGCGTCCGTGTTGGACACAGTAGAACTCCATGAGCTTGCGGTGGTCCGGGCAGATGCGCTCCAGGAGGTCCCCCAGAGGCTCGCTCAGCTGATGTGCGCCAAACACCGGGTTCTCCAGGTGAGGCCGCACATGATCCACGCAGAACGACGCCATACAGGTCAGACACGTCTTGAACGCGTCGGCCTCCATGCAAGTGTCGCACAGGATCACGGCCTCCTTGGGTACTGTCTTGCGCGCATCCCACTTGGACGGGTCTCGTTTGACATCGCCGGACGCATCGTCCTTATCTGACCGCGTCTTGAACGTGTCCACGACCGTGCTGAGGACTGTGTTCTTCTTCAGCTCCGGTTTGGTGGTGAAGTGGGTTCGGCATTGCGGGCAGCTGTAGCTGTCCTTCCACGTCTCCAAAAGACAGTCCTGGCAAAAGTTATGTCCGCACGGGATTGTCACCGGGATTTGAAAGAGACACAGGCAGATGCTGCAGGTCAGCTCGTCTTCTAGACTCATGAGGGAAAACATATCATCCGCCATTATGAACTTACAGGCTCCAGATCAGCAGGCGCACTGACTGCTGTGTGGTTCTCTATGGACGTGTAGTGCGTCACTGACTCACCGCAGAAACGAAACTAACTTGGAAACCGAAACTAATGCAGCCGATGGGTGCAGCTGTGGTTCGATTTCACTTTAAACTAGTCGATACCCGCAGAATATTAATGGTCCGTGTAGGTCCGTGTATGATCCGATCATTCAATTATTCAATTTAATCTGGCAAACCAAAAACCAAATAACAAATCAATATTTTGTTTTTCGCTTTTTCTGTATTTACAAAAATATTGAAAACTGATGTTTGATTCATTGCTTTATGCTCGAAACGGGAAATATAATAAACAAGGAAACTAAAGCGAAATAATGGGTCGAATTTACGTCGTCTTTATTTTTCTATATTTGTTGTAGTAGCTCTAACCATTTCCCACCGAGCGGTTCTGCTTGCTTTGCGCATGCGCAGTGGATGGTTTCAAATGAGCAGGTCGCTGAGCGCTAAAAGCGAAGGGTCCGGTGTTACGTTTTTTTTGTTGTTGACTTTATTAAATACTTTAGCAGATGCATATAATACATATAGACACAATTAGACACATACAAACAGAGTGATTCCGGTGTTACGTTTTAACTGGTGATCATGTTAACTGGTGACATTGCAGATGCGACGTGGGCGTGTCATTAGAAACACCGGCTGGGAAGTAGATTCAAGATTCAAGATTCAATGTTTTATTGTCATACATACAGAGTGACTTGCATCAGACTGTACAATGAAATTCTTAAGACATGGCAAGCAACAACTACGTAGTTAGGATAATAATAAAAATAAGGATAAAAAACAATTTACAACAATATACAGACTATACATAACTATAAAATGTGCATAATGAGTCAGAATATGTACAGTGTGCAGACCATAAATACTTAAATACTGTAATGAAAGTGATCGAGTGCGAGTAGTAATGTATGTTCAGAATATGCTAGTTACACTATATACATAATGGAGTGTGTATATGGCCGGTATGCAGACCTTACTTAAACACTGCAATAGAAGTGATCTGGTGCCGGGGGTGGAAACAATGGGTAAAACAGTGTCACTGGTTGAGGAGCCTACTATGTTCTCACTAATGGTTATGTGTAAATGACACAGTACAGTTGATGAGTGTGTATTCCACCTCAACATTTTGAGGATATCAACTCACACACGTGCAAATGTTCTCCTCCATTCCAGGCCAATAGTAGGGGTTGATTATAGCACTGTGGCTTTTCTCTCATCCACAGTGTCCACCAAATAAGCTGCAGTTAAACTCCTAAAAAAAAATGCTGTCAGTACAACTTTGGCCAGTTACTTGCTTTCTTTTTTGCCTGCAGATGTAGTACAGGTCTCGATCTGGTGTTTCAATATCATAATATTATATTTACTTGGAGTTGTAGCATAACAGATAAGCATGAATATTTGCAGGGTATACTGCATGTTTCCTCACTTTTCATCCGGAAGGTTTCAGCTCCTCTCTTAATTACTTCTCATTGCAGGTTAATCTTTCAGGTCAATGGTTATGCAGTTTGAGATACAGCAGATCTTAAGAAATTGTTGAGTAATATTGCACTGTCCAGGAACCCTTTTTTCATTAAGAATGTTTTGCCTTTAATTAATTCTAAGTCAAAAGTTCAAAGTCAAAAGTATTTATTGTAATATTAACCAAACGATTCATGGATTCAAAACTTCATATGAACAGCAGAAGATGGTTGGTAAATGCAGGAGAGACAGAGGAGGTATTGCATGCAGCATATAGATATCTTTCCTTCGGTCACAGTATTGGGTCAGTGTATTTCCTATTGTAACACGACCTAGAGCTATATTGCATATATAACTTGAATTATGTTGACGTGTGGAAACTTTTGTGTTGTTCTTTACACCCCAGCTGTCATGTTCACATGTCAAATTTTATATTTTAGTATGTCTGAAAAATACGACATGAGCCTATGTACCTGTACAGATGTTGTATCACAAGTTAATCTGGGCTCACTACACTCTGTTATACTAGTGGTCTATATGTATCACAAGTTAATCTGGGCGCACTACACTCTGTTATACAAGTGGTCTATATGTATCACAAGTTAATTTGGGCTCACTACACTCTGTTATACTAGTGGTGGTCTATATGCATCACAAGTTAATCTGGGCTCACTACACTCTGTTATACTAGTGGTCTATATGTATCACAAGTTAATCTGGGCGCACTACACTCTGTTATACTAGTGGTCTATATGTATCACAATTTAATCTGGTCGCCCTACACTCTGTTATACTAGTGGTCTATATGTATCACAAGTTAATCTGGGCGCACTACACTCTGTTATACTAGTGGTCTATATGTATCACAAGTTAATCTGGGCTCACTACACTCTGTTATACTAGTGGTCTATATGTATCACAAGTTAATCTGGGCGCACTACACTCTGTTATACTAGTGGTCTATATGTATCACAAGTTAATCTGGGCTCACTACACTCTGTTATACTAGTGGTCTATATGTATCACAAGTTAATCTGGGCTCACTACACTCTGTTATACTAGTGGTATATATGTATCACAAGTTAATCTGGGCTCACTACACTCTGTTATACTAGTGGTCTATATGTATCACAAGTTAATCTGGGCGCACTACACTCTGTTATACTAGTGGTCTATATGTATCACAAGTTAATCTGGGCTCACTACTGTTATACTAGCGGTCTATATGAGCACAGCCTAATGTACCTGTACAGATGTTGTATCACAGGTTAACATGGGCGCACTACACTCTCTTATGATAGTAGCGGTCTGTACTCGTTTGTGCTGCGGAGTAAACATACACATCAGACTGTTATGCTGAATTTACTTAATTACAAACGCATTAAACAAGATTATGACGCAAAAAAATAATTAAATTACGAACATATGAACGATTCATTGAGGTTTGCATTTTTCTGAACAGGCATCGATACGGTCAACTACGTTATACTTCCCAGCCGGTGTTTCTAATGACACGCCCAGGTCGCATCTGCAATGTCACTAGTTAACATGATCACCAGTTAAAACGTAACACCGGAACCACTCTGTTTGTATGTGTCTAATTGTGTCTATATGTATTATATGCATCTGCTACAGTATTTAATAAAGTCAACAAAAAAAACGTAACACCGGACCCTTCGCTTTTAGCGCTCAGCGACCTGCTCATTTGAAACTATCCACTGCGCATGCGCAAAGCAAGCACAACCGCACGGTGGGAAATGGTTAGAGCTACTACAACAAATATAGACAAATAAAGACGACGTAAATTCGACCCATTATTTCGCTTTAGTTTCCTTGTTTATTATATTTCCCGTTTCGAGCATAAAGCAATGAATCAAACATCAGTTTTCAATATTTTTGTAAATACAGAAAAAGCGAAAAACAAAATATTGATTCGTTATTTGGTTTTTGGTTTGCCAGATTAAATTGAATAATTGAATGATCGGATCATACACTGACCTGTGTTTGTAAATGGAAATCGGAAATTAAAATACGTGTGTATAAGTCGTATTTCTTACCCGTCCTACAAAGCAACTTGATTGGTTGGGGTTATGCATTTCAACTCGAGTGGTTACTGGCCAATAGTAGCGATTGAAGGGCGGGTCTTGGCGTGGAAATAGTAGGAAAATAAATTTCACTGGCAGTCAGCAGAGGGTGCGCTGCAGTTTGGATAACGACGATCGCTACTGTTGGCCAAGTAACCACTCGAGTTGAAATGCATATCCCCAACCAATCAAGTGGAACACAATAGCCTGACTGAAAGTGTTTTCTGTATGTGTGTTATGTCATGACCACGTGGGACACTGTTGCCATGTCAACAAGGTTGACCTAAATTGACATTTGCATAATTTCCCCTTTCAATTGTTTTCAATTGTGATGGACTCTGTATGAGAGGAATGGCATTAAGGAACAGACAAAAAGTGATCCAAAAACAATCTAAATATGTTTAGAACTACAAAAAAACGTTTTTATATTGTCACAATTCCAACCCTCCTCTTTTATCCGGGCTTGGAACAGGGAAAAGTGTCCCAAAAGAGACACTGGCGGAGCATTTTGTTTTTACTTTCATGTTTTTTGTTTAGTTTCCTTAAGTTTGGTTTGTTTTTTGATCAGCCAGGGCAAGATCAGTCATCGGCGGCTTCCCGGTCAGTTGGTGCGCTCGTGGTGACAGACTAGGTAGCAAGTCATGGTGTAAGTAGGAGAGCCGGTCATGGTGGCGTATGGAGCACTCGTGGTGGAAGACGAGCCAGTCATGGTGGTATATGAGCCAGTCATGGTGGCGTATGGAGCACTCGTGGTGGTATATGAGCCAGTCATGGTGGTAGATGAGCCAGTCATGGTGGTATATGAGCCAGTCATGGTGGTATATGAGCCAGTCATGGTGGTATATGAGCCAGTCATGGTGGTAGATGAGCCAGTCATGGTGGTATATGAGCCAGTCATGGTGGTATATGAGCCAGTCATGGTGGTAGATGAGCCAGTCTTGGTGGTATATGAGCCAGTCATGGTGGTAGATGAGCCAGTCATGGTGGTATATGAGCCAGTCATGGTGGTAGACGAGCCAGTCATGGTGGTAGATGAGCCAGTCATGGTGGTATATGAGCCAGTCATGGTGGTAGATGAGCCAGTCATGGTGGTATATGAGCCAGTCATGGTGGTAGATGAGCCAGTCATGGTGGTATATGAGCCAGTCATGGTGGTAGATGAGCCAGTCATGGTGGTATATGAGCCAGTCATGGTGGTAGATGAGCCAGTCATGGTGGTATATGAGCCAGTCATGGTGGTAGATGAGCCAGTCATGGTGGTATATGAGCCAGTCATGGTGGTATATGAGCCAGTCATGGTGGTAGATGAGCCAGTCATGGTGGTATATGAGCCAGTCATGGTGGTAGATGAGCCAGTCATGGTGGTAGATGAGCCAGTTGTGGTGGTATATGAGCCAGTCATGGTGGTATATGAGCCAGTCATGGTGGTATATGAGCCAGTCATGGTGGTAGATGATCCAGTCATGGTGGTAGATGAGCCAGTCATGGTGGTAGATGAGCCAGTCATGGTGGTAGATGAGCCAGTCATGGTGGTATATGAGTCAGTCATGGTGGTAGATAAGCCAGTCATGGTGGTAGATGATCCAGTCATGGTGGTAGATGAGCCAGTCATGGTGGTAGATGAGCCAGTCATGGTGGTAGATGAGCCAGTCATGGTGGTATATGAGCCAGTCATGGTGGTATATGAGCCAGTCATGGTGGTAGATGAGCCAGTCATGGTGGTATATGAGCCAGTCATGGTGGTAGATGATCCAGTCATGGTGGTAGATGAGCCAGTCATGGTGGTAGATGAGCCAGTCATGGTGGTAGATGAGCCAGTCATGGTGGTAGATGAGCCAGTCATGGTGGTAGATGAGCCAGTCATGGTGGTAGATGAGCCAGTCATAGCAGAAGATGTTATATTTGTAATGCTAGATGTGTCACCCTTGGCAGATGGTAGGCTATTGGTAGACAAGCTTTGAGTGTTGATGCTACTGATGTCTACATGACTAAGACAACTTGCAGGAACAGTTAAAGCATGTCATTTAACATCTGTTATAATGTTCCACAAGACAAAAACACTCAAAACATCACATTAATATGGGTGCAAAATGTAAGGTTTTAGTTGTAAAAATCCTGGTTGGAGTATATATTAGGTGTATTAAAATCTTCTGGGTGTGTTAACAGTTCTACCACTAAACATTTTATTTAAACAAGAGACTGTGGGGAAAGAAAGTTGGCCTTCATTTCACAAAACAGATAAAATGATTACACGAGTGCAAAGGTTGAACCGGAAGTAATTTCCTGTGTCAGCACAAAAAACAGCTCTCATCTTAAACATAATATTTGTTATAAACAAATAATAACTTACGACACTTATATAGTCTACATTTGACCCTTTACCTGAGTCCTGCCTTCAACGAAATATGCAAATTAAATATTTAAATGAAGTTCTTAAAAGTCTGACACATTTTTCTATTTGGATTGACTTTACCTAACCACAACCCAACCAAAATATAGCATTTCTTCATACAACACCAAGTGTTTCTGTGTTCATAGATATGGGCCTTCTGCATTTACTGGCTCTTAGCCACTCTAACATAGTTTTTTAATCGGGGCTTTCCAGTGTCATGAGACAAGACATTTCTGAGACAAGTCCAGTGCCTCTATAAAACAAGGACAACCAATTGTTTAAAGAGTTATTGTGAAGAAGGCTGCATCTAACATTTATATGACTACATTTAAGAAAATAAAACAAATAGTCTTCTAGTCTCATTCATATAGCACCAAAAGCTATGAAATTATATTGTGACCAACATGCACCACCTATAATGGCAAAACATAGTTGATTACTTTAAAAGTGAATACGATTTGAGATGACAAACTGACAACTTTCTAAGAAGTGTGTAACAATAAGTGAACAAACATGTAGTTACATATCAAGGCCTGGTAAGGTGAAACAGACTTTATTCATAGTTTTGATGAGTTGAACAAAACATTTAAAAAAAAGTAAACAGACAATTAAAAGTACTCTTGCAATCTAAGTTTAACAATAACTTATATACCCCTCTTGGGTATTATATGTGAAAGTTTATTATGGCAGAATCTGAGTCACAGCAAGGTTTCTATAATCCAAGAGAAAGTGTATGTCTTTACTTGGATCACCTGTATTCTATGTAAAATCAATAGATGCACCTTCACAAATGTTTCATTTTGACAGCATAGTACATACTAAGCTTTAGGGGTAGGTATTCAAATGTTACTATATAAGGTAGAGTGACTTCTGGTTTCTGTTTCACCACATGGTGAATTGCACCCATCTTATGTCCCAGGTCTAAATAAGTCATTGATTTGTGGATCGATTGGACCAGAATTCAGTTTGAGTTGACCAGACAGTAACTGCCATGTCAAGCAGCTGTTTTGGATAGCTTTGACTTCAGTACCTAATACCAGATTTTGCAACTGGAACTAAGTTTTGTGATTTATGCATAGATATTTCCATTTGCCAATTCTCTCTAGAAGTGAAACACCGATTAGACATAACTGTTTATCCACACACGCACAGAAGCTTCAAGACACTCTGGATCTGGATTTGGTCCTGTGGACTGAAGTCTCGGATCCTGTGGAAGATGAATCGCATCCGCAGCCAGGCTGGTTTGTAAAGCATCTGGACTAAACTAAGCGTAGGTTATATTAAATCTCGGTGTGCGGGCAGTCTTTGAATTCAATTGCTGTTGACATGATTGGCCCTGATATCAGGGTACTGTACATTTTTCTGACCACCCATGTCGTTTCCACCGAACTGCTGCTTTTCCTTTAGCAGGTCTGCAAACTGCTCTTCCTGAGTAGACACAGAAACAAACAACGTTTTCATGTTACTAGGTAAAATGAAGGATCTTGCATGTCATTTTAAAGTCGATAACTTGGTTCGGGATTCATCTCAGTCTTACCAATACGTTCATTCGATCAGATGTTGCCATGGCAATGTTTATCTTCCTTTCATCTTCCTCCCTCTCTTCCTCGATAACTCCCAGCCTATGACAAATAGAGACATAGATGAATAGACTTTAAAAATAGACATTTAGTTCAGTCTAAAAACACGTTGTGACCGATCCTCCTCTTGCTCCACTGTCTCACCTGAAGGTGGCGCTGGCAAGCTGTTCCTCGCGTAAAGCCAGGAGATTCCGCAGCTCGTGTAGCTCAGCCAGCAGGAACGCATTCTGATCTTGGCTTTGGTTGATGAAGTCCTCCAGCCGCTTGGCCATCTCCAACTCACGCTCTGTCACCTGCTCTACCCCCAAGCGGAGCTCTGACAGCTCCTGTGTATGCTGGGTAAATCAGATATAAATCAAAAATGAATATCTTGTCTTTCCTAGGTATTTCTCGTCTTTTATACGAGCTGGGAAAAGATATTAAGCTGAACCCACTCTGTCCAGAAGGTTGAACTGTTCGTTCTCAGTCTTCATCTCATACGGCTCATTGCTCTGAGAAACTTTGATCCAAGGGACCGGAGCAGGTGGATTCTTCACACCGACGTTCTGACACAAGAAAAGAGGATGCCATCATGACAATCACTACTTCCTGCCACTCATCCATTCTCATCCTGTATGCAGCTCATCAACATCTATCTTATCCTGTTTAACATTTCTAATCGAGGGTCTGTGTGGACAAGCAGTAACAGGTGCTAACCCCGGTTCGGATCCGACTGCTGCCCTTTGACCCGTTTTCCCGAACACAACATTTTTCTAATGGAAAACATGAGACTGAGTCCAAACGTACGTTCTGCGGCGATGAAATGTCTAGCGGCGGGTTGGCTTCCTGCTCTGCCTCTTGGTCATCAAGCGGTAGATTCTCAGTGCTGGTCTGTCTCCGTAGCGGTTGTTTAGGCTGCACCGGTCGCCTGTGTGGAGCACTCTGGGTCCTGGATACTGGCTTCCTTTCCCTGGCACTTCTCCTGTCTCGATTGCCCCTCTGAAAACTCTCCTTACGGTGGCCGCCTTTCACATCCGTGGGCAGCTGCTGCATGGAGCTCTGCAGAGGGCTGTACTTGCCCAGGTCTTTAGGAGGCACATAGCTCGGCTTGGATTGAGCGGTGCTGCTGTTGTGGACAAAAAAGAAACAATATCAAGTGGGCTCTAATATATATTTGCATTGCAGAAATTGCATTAATAAGTAAGTGGATTATGAGACAATGTACAGTAAGAATGGGTTACGTTACCTGTTAACCGCAATCCGCTGGACATCAGGGCCTAGCGATTCTGATATTTGGTTCAGGATCCAGGGTAGTGGATGCAGTTTGTCTATGGTGTCCTGAGGAACAAACGTGAACCGCATGTTAGCTACACCTTACTGCATTCGTCCTGTCAGATGCACAGCTTCTGAGGGTAAACAGGGTCAGACCTCGTTGGTCCCCAGATGCTGTTGGAAGTTGTGCTGGTGGGCCAGTAAGGCGAATTCTTTAGTTCTAAACATCCCATTTAAATGACCCAAGGCATTATGTGAACCAGGTCCTGCTTGGAGTACAGTCATTCGAGTGTAATGTTAAACGGTGGTCACAAAGGTACTGGCTGCATTGTTTTTTAGAGTAGTGGTTGTAACCAGGGGTCTGGCAAAATATCCAGTCTAGCCCTGATACCGACATGGCCACACAGTCATTCAAATGCCAATTCCTGTACTTTTAAGCATTTGTTGTAAATGAGAATGTGTTCCCCGTCAACTGACCTGGGAAAATAAGAGTTAACCGAAATAAAGAAAAGTAACCATACCGTAGGAACATGCGGCTTTATCATAGCTCCGCTCTGATTTTGGCGAAGTTGATTAATGCCCACCTGCGCCATCGGGGCGATGATGTCCACCAACAGGTTATGTAGCACAGCCAGGCGTAAAGGTAAATCCACATAGCCGTCGAAAGACGTCATTGTGATCTCAATGTCGGGGCTGGACACAGTCTGAAGGAAATTCCTCATCTTCTCCCAATGCTGCTGCAGGAAGTCATTCATAAACAGCATGTACTCCTCCTTCTCGCCGAATCTGTCAGAGGAGGAGAGGAACGATTCCTATTGGACATCTGGTTTGGCAATGCAAACAGTTGGTGACATTTATCCTGGCCCTGGCCACATATTGAACTTAAAGAGTTTCTAGTTTCCATATTTTTTAGATGTTTGGAGGAACAGTGGCCAGAGAAAAAAAACTGTTTTGAATTCAATGTAAATATTGGAAGCTGAGTTATGCACTCCGGGTTTGCCCAACCTACCAGGCTGGTAGGTGCAAGGTTTTACACAAGAAATGCTTTGGCAACTTCAAATGAAGATCTGACCACATTTTTAAGAAATCCTTTAAACCCTTTTGGCACTGCTTATTACATAAAGCACAATGCAACTTCTACACATTGTATTTGGAAGGTCATCTATAGCCAAATATACCTAGAAGGTATGATTAGTTGGGGACTCATGACACATTCGGATGACAGACTCACAGGGTGAAGTTGGCCAGGTTTTGGATGACCTTAGCAGTTAGGGTGAGGGTTCGCAGGGTCGCAGGCTCTGGATAGGGCTGTGTGAGACCAAACAGGGAGGGGCTGAGAATGGCAGGACACAAGAAACGCAGAAAGAGCGAGGCAGAGATGAGGCGCTGGCCGATTTCGGGTCGCCCCTGTTCCTCGCACAGCTCCACCCAGCTGGAGAAGATCCTGTTCAGCTCTTCTGGGAACGAGCTGTGGGATTAACAGACAAGGTATATCTGAGAGCTTTCTTCTGTCAGCTCAGACTTCCCTTTACGTCTCTCAATGTTTTTTTTGTTTTCTATGTCTTTTTCGGCACTTACCCGTGCATCTCTGTGATTTTCTGCACCACCTCCTCACAGCTTTCCGTCAAGTTCCGCTGGTTATTCGACAGCTCCGAAGGCAGGCATCGGCGTGGGTCCACTTCGCAGCTCTCCGTAGAGGCGTACAGTCTAGTGATGAATTCCCCTGAGAGAAAAGAACGCCACCAGTTTCCCGACGATATTGTTGTAGATAAAAGCCTACGAAATGACTTTGACACGCATGTGGAAATTTGGTTCTGCAAAGCTCGGAAGTTTATCTCAACCAAAAAGATTCCTTACCAAGGGTGTCAATGAGATACTTCTGCCCGACCAACTTCATGTACTCATCAATCGCTTTGGTGGCCAAAGTGTTCTCTCGGAAGATCAGCGCCTCTTTCTCTCCGAGGCGCTCCACCTCTTCACTGCCCAACGCAATGAGGAACTCCTGACACCCAAACACAGGATCCGCATTTGAACTACGGTGACGTTCTACTCTATACTTTGAACTCTGTGCTTTGAAACAGTGGTCTCCATTTGCTATTTGCTCACCTTGGCCTTGCCGATGCTCTGCAAGACATGGACCAGCGCACCGGCCAGGTCCTCCTTCTCCCTGACGGAGAGCAGCGGCTGTAGGTCGCTGCACATGCCCACGTAGTCCACCGTCACGTACTCTGCAAACTCCTTGTACTTCTCGATGGGCAACACCTGCAGGTTCTGAAAGCGAGCCTTGATGCGCAGCGAAGCCTGCGGTCCCAGTTGCTCTTTTGTCCCTCCGGTGCCGGACGCCTTGTAGGGAACGATCGGATGCCACTTCTCCTGGAAGGCCCTGCCTCGGATGTCGGCCAACGGTATGGTCACACTGCCCAGGGGATGCAGAGTGGACTCGTCTCGCGAGTGGCGTTTCTTCTTGGACTCTTCGTCGCGGAAGAGGTGCAATGTGATCTGGGAAATCGACGGCAGGTTATCCAGCTCGAATAGCTCTCCCCAGAACAGCTGGCAGCCACCGGCCCCCCCTCCGCTGCCGCCTAGCCCCCCGCCCGAGGCTCCAGCGGCGCCGTCGCCAGCCGAGTTGGAAGATTGGGACGACTTGCCCACGGCTCTGCTGCTGGTGCGCGCGAACAAGGTGCCGTCCAGGTGCAGCTCGCAGTAGTAGCGTCTCTTTGGGAGCAGGTCCTTGGCCTCGTTCACCCACAGACTGAGGGAGTTCTCTGTCCGCTCACAGTTGTCCTAACGAGGACAGAACAGCACACAATATGGATTCTAATCTCACCGTGGCAATGCGGCATCCATTTGTTTCTGGACGATGAACGGTTCAAAATGTCGTCGCTCACCTTGTTTGGCTGGGCAGCTCTTCTCAGGTCCTCTATCCAGCGGTCTCGCTCAGCTGCTGAGGTGCACCCAAAACAGTGGTTGTTCTCAGAGTTTATGACCTAAGACATTAATGCAGCAGTGGTGTTGATACAATATAGGATTGGGTTAAGCAAGGACATTACCTGGGAGCATTAAGTTCATGTTCACAATAAGTTTGATAGGATTTTGGATATAAAGTCAGATAAACAATTTTTTTATGTCTACACATTTAGTCTAAGGAATCTGGCGTGGCTCAGTTTCTCACTAGCATTAGGAAAATGACTCGAAGTCTGTGGGGAAAAACAGCAATTCCAGCCATTTCTGTAGAATTCCAATCATTAGTTTAACGATAGGTAACAATGGCTGGTGAAACTCAAACTTTATAAGATTTGTTAAAATCCCTATATATAACATGTATAATCACTTGATGATGCATGGGACAAATGTGGAAGTTATAGTTCAAATATCAGGTCTACCTCAAAGCAGTACTTCTCCCCCAGTATGGAGCTGTGAACTGGCCGGATAACTGTACTTGTGTCAGCGCTCAGATCCAGGCTTCCAGCATTGCTCACTGGGATAGACACAGACTCCCGTGAGCCATGGAGCCTAGATGGCAGACAGTGAAGAGTTAAGGAGGAGTTTAGGAGAAGTTAAAGAAGGACAACAGCCTTAAACACCAAGAGGCCCAGTGGACTTAACTACCTGCTCCCTTTGTTCAACCCAGCATTGTTTATCTGCGTGTTGCTCTTTCGCATCCCTCCACCGTTGAATCGACGCTTGATCAGCGCCTAGAAAAAGAGGAGAGGAGGGAAAGATCAAATGAAACAGGGGAAGTGCGACAACGGGCAGACTAGTGGTTAGGCCTTGAATCTAAAAGAATATCCGGAGATATTTTTAATCATGAAATCATCACATCATCACAATCATATAATGCAGCACTCACCCGCACACCTCCATCTTGGCCCTTCAGTCTGGGGCCTCCAGCGGGGGCCAAGTGGTCTGGGCTGAATTCTGCAGGTGCAGGAGTTTTGCACAGTTAGAAAGTAAATGTGAAAAAACATATTTGCCACGGCATAATCCCTCCCCCTCTGAAAAATGCTATTCTTAATAATACCATACTATATTCAAAACAATACTTTCAATGATTAAAAAAATAACAAACGCAACTTTAGAAACACTGTGCAGAACAACCGTATATCACAACAATTACGTTCCCTGGGAACTATTGTAGAATTTGTAGAAACACGAGATTACGTTACTAGTAAAACATAATTAAGAAGTAAAAAGCAAAAAAACACATCATGCCAACAGCTCGGTAGTCGAGTGCTGTATCCACTGTACCACCCTGGGCTCTTGTTACTGTGGCAAAACACAACTTACAGTGGCAAAACGCTGCGCGCGCTCTAGGTTTTTTGTTAGGTTAGTTTCCTAATGTTAGGGTTAAGGTTAGGGCTAGTTTTGTAATGTTAGGGTTAGGGCTAGTTTCGTAACCTGAAGAAGCTGGGGATTGAACCCAGGACATCATACATACAGAGCATGCACTCTACCACTGAGCTACCAACTCTTCCAATTGAGCATCTATTTCACTTTCACAAGACCAGCCTGCAGACAGCTGCAGTATAGGCCTGCCAGAGTATCACCAGGGGAGACACCCAGTATCTGGTGAAGTATATGGGTACCAGATATGACCATTGAATGCAAAGGACATGCAACCAAGACTACCTTACTGTTAGTAAAGTGAATCTGTCCCTACTTTTGATATCCCCAATTTAGAATTTCATAAAAACAAAAAAATATGTGAAATACATTGGAGAGTTTACAATACATTGGTCAATAGTTCACCAACTTATCACTAACATCTTACATCTGACACTTTGTCAATTTTTTCTTTGGTTGTGTACAATCAGGAAGCCATTTTTTTATATACTGCGGTCTCCTTGAACTTAATTGCATAGTCTTCTAAAGAAACCAGAGGAAGTGTAGTAAGTTCCCCGTTTTCTGCAATTCTACCAATGATTCAAAGAAATACTGTAGAAAAACAAAATTAAAAAGCTGAAAGTTTGAATATAACTGCAACCGAATGTCTACCTAAACCTTAATATGGCCTGTTGTCAAAAACGATTGTAACTGATGTCCCAGCAGAAACTAAACCGTAAGTTAGCCTAGTTGTGGAATCCTGTGTGCAGTACCACATTCAGTCAGCCACTGGTAAGAGCTCTGACTCATTCACAACGGATGTGACTTTTCTAGTGGCTTGGCACTTGCCTCTGGGAACCTTGAAAATGCAGTCTACATTTCAGACATTGATGAAATTGGTTCGGAGATCTACAGAGAACCAAAATTCCCAGATGTAATTTTTTATTAATTGTCGTAATAGCCGCTCATGGGAAACCAGTGGCGGAACTAGACTTTTATACATGGGGTGGCCATGGGGTGTCCGAGGCTATTTCAGGGGGTCCATAGACAATGACAGAAAGTTAGTATTTAAACATATAACCTGGCATAAAAGTAGAATGAATAAATCCTATGATTGATGATTAGAGGTAGAATAAATAATTCCCTCAACCCATATTTCTTCAATGTAGCAGATGGTGTGGTCCAAAAAGGTAACTTCACTAGAAACCTTGAACATAATAACAATAGTTAGTGTCTCTCAGAATTGGATCACTGTTTTCATCAAGGGCGTAGGTTTAGGGGGGGGGGACGCCGGGGACATGTCCCCAACAGCATTTTAACATGACCAAATTGTCCCCACCAACATTTTAACATGACCAAATTTTCACAGTTAATTTACCTAACGATTGAACCAAAGCCATTTTTCCAAAATCCACTGTAGTTATTAATGATTTGAAAATCATCAAGTCTAGGATTCGACTGAATTAAATGTAATCCTTGTGACCTTACAAATAAACCTGGGGAAAACTCAAGGAAGTCTTGTCTCACCGAGTCCACCTCGACATGCGATCCATCGTCTAAATCCCATCATTGAGAAGAAAAGTACGTCTGGAATCTGTCACCTAATCAGTTTTCAGTGGTTCTCTTCATAATCCCCCTCTGTTCACCAAATGGTCTTTCAAAGTGAGCCGTGCGTCTCACCATTCAACTTATACACAACATTATATAGCCAGAACAAACGCCAGCTGAATCCGGAATGCGATCGGGACCAGAAACTTGAATGAGAACTGCTGCACAACAGAAAGCCTGCGCTCGTCTCAACCAGCCCAAGAACGCCCGAAGAACACCCAAGATGCTATCTAACTCAAACATTTTGAGGAAGCAATTTAACAGCCGTATGCAAGCATGATAACGTCGATTTCCTCTGTGCTTGCCTCTCTGTTAGCATGCTACACTCTCCAATGGCTGTCCTGTGGCTGAAAGGATGCTCTCTCTGCGAACTCACTATGACCCCTGCTCTGTGTGCCTCTGTTGGCCAGTCGAGAACGGGACTTCACTTTGAGACGGGGACTGTCGATTAACTGCTGATTTACTTTGTCATCTATGACGATGATAAATTAGGTTGTTTAAGTAATTACTGCAATGGATTATTCCGGAAACCCGGTTCAAATGCCTATTCAGCCAAAAATCTGTCACTCAACAAAAGGAATTGATTTGAAGTCATTAGGTGGTCCTGGGGAACTGACCCAAATCTGCTAGGTTCTGCATGCTGAGGTTTGACAGACAGCTGCTGACGCGGTTCCGGGTCCATATTAGAGGCTGAGGGAGGGAGTAGAGCACATATACACTTAGAAACCAAACTAGAAGTCACTATTGGCATGACTTTTCACGTGTAAAATGAGTGCTAGTTTTGTTTATTTGAGGTGGCCCATGTTGGTACTCGTGTGACGTGTGTAGTTCTGATCGGGGTGGTGATGTAAGCCAACTCAGGGTGTACCTCGTCCTCTGGGGTGATGAGGATCCGTCCTTCCTCCAGGACACAGTTGTTGATGTCCCACACCGGGACTTCCTGGGGAGCAACCCATCCAAGTTTAATCAACTCCTGGGGAGCTGCTGCAGGCTCACTTGTACCTCCATCTACACACACACACACACACACACACACACACACACACACACACACACACACACACATGCCGTGGAAAGTACACCATGGGATAGAGAATGAGATGGACAATAGTATCATCATGGGATTGACCATGGCTAGACAATGGGATTAACAATGGGATTAACAATTGGATGGACAAAGGGATGGGCAATGGGATTAACAATGAGATGGACAATGAGATATACAATGGGATAAACAATGGGATAAACAATGGGATAAGCAATGGGATAAACAATGGGATAAACAATGGGATAAGCAATGGGATAAACAATGGGATAAGCAATGGGATAAACAATGGGATAAACAATGGGATAAGCAATGGGATAAACAATGGGATAAGCAATGGGATAAACAATGGGATAAACAATGGGATAAACAATGGGATGGACAATGAGATAGACAATGGGATTAACAATGGGATTAACAATTGGATGGACAAAGGGATGGGCAATGGGATTAACAATGAGATGGACAATGAGATATACAATGGGATAAACAATGGGATAAACAATGGGATAAGCAATGGGATAAACAATGGGATAAACAATGGGATAAGCAATGGGATAAACAATGGGATAAGCAATGGGATAAACAATGGGATAAACAATGGGATAAGCAATGGGATAAACAATGGGATAAGCAATGGGATAAACAATGGGATAAACAATGGGATGGACAATGAGACAGACAATGGGATTAACAATGAGATGGAAAATGGGATAAACAATGGGATAAACAATGGGATGGACAATGAGATAGACAATGGGATTAACAATGAGATGGACAATGAGATAGACAATGGGATTAACAATGAGATGGACAATGGGATAAACAATGGGATAAACAATGTGATAAACAATGTGATAAACAATGGGATAAACAATGGGATAAACAATGTGATAAGCAATGGGATAAACAATGGGATAAACAATGGGATGGACAACACCAATGGGATAAACAATACAATAGGCAATGGGTTGAATCATGGGATAGGCCATATCAATATGTCTGTGTGCCTGTGACTGAAAACACAACTCTTTTATGTCTTTTAACAAAACCCAACCCCAGCGTGTTTGACATTGGCAACTCTACAGTCGTCCTGCATACAGTACAATTAGAAAACTTGAATAAGACCCAGGGACGTTCGGGAGCACGCCGCACACGCAGTCATTTTATGGTTCTGTTTAATCGTGGCAGGTCGGCTGTTATCTGGCACGGTGCACGAGGCCCCTCCCATCAGTTTCCATTTCATCTTGTTTTGATGTTATCGTCCATTTCCCTCGTCGCCTGTGATTAACCAAAGCTCTCTCACACATCCTGTGTCAGTTTGTTTTTCTCCAAACATGTACTGCCGTCATCGTAGCGCCTAACTCATAGCCTGTTTTTAGACAGGACATGATGTCCATTGCGCTTGTCTTTTTCATCCATCCTATTACATTCACTATTCAGTTCTCCCATCTGCGTTACTGTAACGTTCTGAGTGGTCTTGGTTTGATGCCAACTCGTTTTTGTAAAGTACAAGATGCGTGCGCTTACCAATCGTGTCAGACCTACTGCCTAGATCTGCTCTAGATAATGGTCACTATATAGACACCCAACCAGATGTCAACCACAATAACAACAAATGTCTAGAAATGTCTGGATCTCAGTGCCAGTACAAACTATAATAAAGTACTTATTTAGACCCGAGACAATGAGATTTAGACCCAAGACACCATGTGGGTGAAATGACTGATGAAGTAAAACAGAAAGCCACCAGGCTCCAGATCAAGTAAAAGTAAGACTTGGATGACGGACTTTGCCCATAGTTATTTCAGTCAAATGCAGTTACCTCTGCTTCAGATAGCCACTTAAACATTCTAGATGTAGCTTCTAACGCATATTTGAAATGTAAACGGTACTCTGCTTACAGCGTGGGTGCGTGGGTGGGTGTGGCGCCCTCACCTTGGAGGATGTTGGAGTTGCTGTTTCTGCTTAGCAGCCGCGGTCTCTTGAGCTTCTGCGACACGGTGCGCATGTATTTCCTGATGAACGCCCCTCCGCCACCCTTCTGAGGCGTTTCGCCCTGCGAGGTCACCGGCGCCTCCGTGCCGGACCCTGGTCCCAGCGCACTTTGGGTGGACGAGGACGCGGATGGGGAGTGAATAGAGAACAGTGACCCCGGTGGTTCCGACAGGGCCCT
The DNA here is from genome assembly GCA_029465975.1 of Dallia pectoralis. Lineage (NCBI taxonomy): Eukaryota > Metazoa > Chordata > Actinopteri > Esociformes > Umbridae > Dallia > Dallia pectoralis. Next base: position 12,700,427 of record CM055741.1, on the reverse strand, counting down.
CCTAAAGGGGTTCTTCCTGGAGGCCATGCTCTTCTCTGGCCGTGGGGTTTCCCCTCCTCGGCTAGACGCCGCGGCCTTGTCCCCGGGGTCCTCGCTCAAGGCTTTCCGCCAGTTTTGCATCTTGCTGCTCCATTTGTTGGCGCTGGAGCCCTTCTCGGCTGCCGTTGTCGACGCTGTCGGCGTCGCGCCTTCGCCGTCTCCTTTCGATCTCTCCAGGGTCGCGGACTTGGTCCCCGTGTGCCACTTGTAGGTGTTGAGGGGATCCACGTCCTTTGGAGGAGATACAGCCTCCTGAGGAAGCTCCGCAGGTTGAGGAACCTCCTTGTCTTTCTCCGTGGACACCGTCTCCTCTGGTATCGGCTGAGCAGCATGCTCGGATTCGGCCTTCTGGTCGATGCCCATTTAGACACTTGATCACTTAAAACGATTTGCTGGTTTTCACTGTTTTCAAGGACGTATTTGAAGAGAGCTTCCTGAACTCGCTACTCGAGAGTCCCCTAAAGATTCAATGGCCTAGGTCGAAAATAATAATCGGCACATTTTTCTTTCTTCGTCGTTTCTTGTTTCCTGTGCTCCAAAATGTCATCCGGCAACATCTGTCTGACTGGTTGATGTGTGATCACCTCGCCTCCCCACGCCCATAACCTCTCTGTCTCACTCAACAGCTGCTTCCTTTAACCGTGTTACTAACACGTTTTTTTAATAATATACATTAGTATTTCTTTTAGATTTTCTCACCCTAATTCGCACTTTCTCTTCTTCTCTTTCCAGGGTATTTCCTCTAACCTTAAGAAACCCCCTCAGACTTCTGTAATGTCTTTTGATGGAGTTTTTTCTTGAAAAGGGAATCTTGACCTCTGTAGTCGTGGCGAAAATATCCTCAGAAAATCCTTAGAATCTTTGCATCTACAGTATGTTAAGACGAGCTCATTATTGAAACAAAGACGGTCATTTCGTCCGTCAAGTTATCCTCTATCACACAGGAAATGTGTCAATCCGTTCAGTCATTTTGAAATATTCAAAACATGTGCAGAGGAACAGTGCAGCAGAGGTTTTTTTTCTTCAAAATCTGTTGAATGCGTTGTTTTTCTGTCAGTGTGAATTGTAAATGGGTTGTGTATTAATGTATTAATTCATACACATTTTACATTTGGCAGCTGTATTTGGTTTCACATAGTTGGAAGTCATATCCAACAACTTCCTTCTATTGACATTTGAAACACTAATTGAAACATCTGACCGAGTGCTATGACAATAATGGGAAGCTGATTTCACAACTGTTCCCATGGCAACAAATCCAGACTTGACATTTATATGATATCATTAACAAGTAAAAATGGAATATAGAAAGGTTAATTTAAATACTAATTTCTTCAGTTGGTCGACTGACACACAAGCTTGCGGTTGTTTGTGTTCAGTGGCTGTAAGCTCAGTTTCCTGTTTCAACCGGCAGGTCTTCCTGCCAGCCATGCCGGTTTGACTGACTTTATGAAAACCACTTCCTGTGTTGTTTCTGTTGTAAGCTGTGACAAATACACCTGTGAAAAACTGCCCTCTCACACTGGTGAGCTTTTCAGTTTCAAATGTAAAAACATGATAAATATCAAAGAAAGTTACAAATGTAATGTGTAATGTGAACAACAACTACAGTAAAGGAAAGCTATGTAACAGGTTTATGCTAGAGCTTGCTGAAGCTACACAGAAGAGGGATGTTGCCTGGGCCCATGCTCGATTTACAGATTCAATCATTTAAAACACATAGAAATCGTTATGTAAAACTTGTAAGAAAGATTAAATCTTATCTGAATGTTCAGGAAACCCGGCAAAGTTTTGGAAAACTTTTAAATCTCTTAAGGGTTGTGACTTTTTTCACTCCCCAATCAAATGAATTCACTCTCTGGCACCATTACTGATAAAATTGAGATCATTGATGCTTTCAATCACCATTTTATTTCTACAATCTATATGATTCAGTAACTAGATCAGCACAATTTAATAGTGACCTGGATTTTGTTGGAGGTAATTTGTTGGCTGATACTGTGAATGTGAGTTGTGGGTTTTCTTTCAGACAATTTGCCAGTAAGGAATTCCTTGATGAGTAATTAGCGATAGAACCTAAGATATCTATAAGGGCAGACAAGTTGGAACCTGGTTGTTTGAAATGTGCAGTATCCCATATTTTTTATTTGACGCTATCTTTAGGACGTATTCCTAAATTGGAAATCTGCATGTGTTGCCTCACCATAAGGGGGTGATAGTGGCGATTTCAACAATTATCGCCCAATTTCAGGGCTTCCTTGCCTAGCAAAGATCCTTAAATCATTGATATGATCTCATCCAGCACGTTTACTACCTCTACATTAGATGTGAATGATATTGGTAATGCTCTGGATGCTAAATTTAACTCTAGTGCACTGTTCATTGACTTCTCTAAGGCCTTTGACACTGCTGACCGTAGTATCTTGCTGAAGATATTATCATCATTAGGCCTCAGTCCTGCTGCATGTTCCTGGTTTTTATCTTACCGACCGAACCCAATCTATTGTGCTGAATGGAGTTAGGTCCTATCGTCTAGACGTACACAGTGGTGTACCTCAGGGATACATCCTAGGACCGTTTTTTGCACTATTTTACTATTACTATTTACATTAATAATATTGGTCAACTGTTACAGTTGGTGGTAGACTGGCTTTGGGGGGAGCTGTGATATCACTAATGCTGATGGTACCATTCTTTATGCTGGTGCTCCAACAATCAATGCTGCTTTGGCCAGGCAAAGGTCTGACTTTAATAATATGCTGATCCCACTTTTTTATCCCTGCAGTTGATTTCACCGGATTTACAGCTTCACTCTTTGGATGGCTCAAATACTTTGGAATTTAGATAGACAGTGACTTATCATTTAACAAACATACCAATGAGCCAATGCTTTAAAATGCTTACGTGTAATGTTGGTTTCTTCTACAGAAACAAATCTAGCTTTTCCTTAGGAAACAGGAGACAAATTGTTCGGTCAACTTTCTTGCTGGTCTATGGTGTTACAATATACTAAAATGCATCTGCTTCTACTCTGAAGTTGCTTGACTCTGTTCATCATACTGTGTATTATTTAACGGATCTGAAACATTTCTTTATGCCCATTTAGATAAGGATTACCGTAGCTGGAAACAACTAATTTTCTTAATATCTACATAGGCGTACAAAGGCCCATTATCAGCAACTATCAGTCCTGTGTTCAGATGACAGTTATAAAACTCATCACTGCATTTTATACCATCAAGTTGTCTGGGCTTCCTTTAACGTGTCTAGACCCCTCCATTATTCTATTACCATTACTCAATTATATTTTACAAGGCCCAACTCCTCAGGCTTCCGGTAAACTTAACATCACTGTTGACACATAGATCGTCTGGATCCAATACTAGATCTCAGAGTCGGATTGTTTTAAAAACACCTTTTCGTAAAAAACTGCGTTAGGTAGTTCAGCCTTCTCTTATAAAGGACCTCAGTTGCGGAATAGTATTCAATTAGAGTGTTTTTTGTGTCCTTGGGTCCGGTTAAAAAAATGATGTTAGATTTTTATAGTGACAAATGTCTGGGTTTTAATTGACCGAGATGATTAATGTTCTGTCACTATATGTGTTAATTGTTTGTATTTGTCCTTAATTGTTGTTGTATTTGGGAGATGACGTTCACAGGACACACTTGCAAATGAGACCGTGGTCTCAATGTGTCTCCCTGGATAAAACTTACATAAAATAAAAAGTGAAAGCGATAAAGAGAAACCACTGATTTAGGTCACCAACATCCTACTTGCAGCAGCTATTATAATAATGTATCTATTCCCTTACATAAAAGCAATAGTTTACCATAGTTTCGTATCTCCAGTTCTTTGAGTGAAACAGCGCCCCCTATAGTCTCCTAGTGGTATATCCCCACTGCACTAGTGGCAGCCACCCTGCCTATGTTTACCCCTTTACACATTTGAATGTAGGCACTTGGCGTCGACCAATGAGAGTATCTGAGCGTATGTATTCGGATTACAAAACCGCCGGCCGTCCTCCCGAACTTTAGATGACCCCGAGGTTCAGCTTTGGGTCTAGAACCCCTAAAGACTCTGCTCCACTCATAAAACTGGAGTTACAGAACTCTGGTAACTATCGTTCTATTTTGTGAATGTTACGCGCTTTCGAAATGTACTCACTGACAGAACCCAATATACCCACAGGCAATCAGATAAAGTCTGGCTAACACCAAGCGTGGTGAAGAAATGCACACACTGTGTGCGTCAATTGTGTTTAGATATTCACACAAACGAGAAGGCAACAGGAAGATACAAGATACCCGTTGGAGGGCAGACTGGGAACTCCAGAACACATCCACAACGTGGTATAAGCGTGAGTGAGGTTAGGTATGCGCTGGTTCGACATGCTCACTGAAGCTTAAGCATGGGAGGAACGCATGAAATGACACAACACCGTGGAAGCGATGTTCCTTAGGATTCAATGGGGAGTTCAAGGTGTTTGGTATTAGCTCGTCGAACGTCTTCATTTGTGCAGATCGTACCTTCTTCCTCGGAATGGGTCCAGAAAAGACAACGGGTTAGTTAAAAATGGGTGAAACCCCACCTTTAAAAACCGGGGCAACTTATGGCAGGCACAGTTGTGTATCTGGCCACATTATACTGTATATATACGTACACACACAAGTGTGTCTGGTCTGCTGTAATGGCTTAGATGAACTAAGGAACAGGCTTAATAATGCAGAGTTTGCAGACATTATTTGGCAAACCACCCACTGGAGTCCCATTTTGATGTGGTCTCGTCAGTGGCAGAAGCCCCAACCGCCCTCAATGTACTGTGTGAGCTATTGTGGGCTGTAAATGGAGGGAAACAGACAAAACAATCCTACAGCTCCACCTGTTGGTCGGGTGCAGACCTGACCGATATTGTAAAGAAATTCTTGTTTTACTTGCCTGTTTATTGGGTATTCATATTCTAGCCTTGAAACAGCAGATATACTTTGAAAACCAAAAATAATATATAACCTCACTTGTATCACCTTATGGAATATTTAGTAGCAAAAATGTGAGTAAAATGACTTTATGTGTCCACCTGCCTGGCTGGTGAAAATAACATTGTTTACCTAATAAATCCAAAACGGTCCCTATTTAGTGTGTTATGTGTGAGTCCGTTGTCTATGGTGATATTGATTTAGGGCTTTGTAAAAGCCATGTGTGAAGCATTCATGCCTAGTCAGACATTTTACCATAAATGTTTCTTTCATCGAAATGAGGTCCACTCTCAACCATGACAGTCTCGTTAAGACTCCACTCATATGTCGCCTGCCTGGTCTGGTTTTAATCACTCTCGGTTAACTATCCTTTCGTGACCAGGATGTATCTGTGAAACAGCGCCACCCAGTGGCCATTCCTCCTGTTGTTGTAACCAGCACATCGATCAAAACCCCTTAAAGGAAATGCTTCAACAGTGATGTCACGTAGACAAACTACATGAATATTCATGTTTCGGATTGGCTCTTCGCACACAAGCCTTTGAAATAGTGTTGGGGCGAAAATACCTTCACATGTGATGACTGTGTTTGGGTTATTAAAAGTCTAGGAAATTATTTATTAATAAATTGTTCAGTATTAACAACATTAACAGTCTAGTGTTATTTGATATACAATATTATCATAGGTCCATAGGTTTGAATACATTGAAACATATTAATAAATTGGACTGGACCATCAGATAGATGACTGAATATTTCTAACGCTGATGTCTATCTCTGACTGTACTTTGACTTTGATTGACTGCTTAGAAACGGAAACTTTAAATATACTTTTCCGACACTGGGTGTTAATCTCGTCATGTTCAGCACTCAGACATATCCGTTTGTAAACCGGTACAATACATTACGTGATGCAGAGATGACAAGTAATAAAAAATGAGTGTTATGTACTAAACACTGTTGTACCTATATCATGGACAGGTAATCACTGCCTCCAAACAATCCAAAAAAAAGCCTGTGTTGTTCATTGGTCCATTTAGGAAAAGCTGATTTCCTGTAAAAAAGACAGTTGCAATAAAAAGTCATTAAACAAAACAAAACAATCAAAACAGCTCAATGTTTGTGTCCATCTGTAATGTTTAATGTATGACATTAGTTTTTGAGTGAATAGTGTCCTGGTGAAACTTGATATACACGATTGACATTGAACACTGACAAATCTTTCCAACCCAGAACACTGAACTCACCTGAAAATGCTCCCAGCTGCTAATCTCAGAGAAGAGTGCGTCTCCTGGGCAGGTGGTGGCCACCAGCTGCCGATGCCCGTAGACGGTGTAGTTGGCGTGCAGGCGCCCTCCGTCTACCGCACACTTCACCAGACGTTGGCTTACCAACTCCAAGTCGCGGCGGGAGGGCAGCGAGGAAGAGTAGTTGCCGATGAAGGCCACACCGTATCCCTTGGAGTTCTGCCCCCTGGTGTGGCTGCCACGATGGTGCCAGCCGCGGCCCTCGTAAATGTACCCGTCAGAGCCTACCACAAAGCTGAACCGGACAAACAATTATCCGTCAATTTCTATCGACTAGCCTCTGACTCAACTCCCACTCTTTAATTTGCCATCGTGGGACCGCTTTATCATCTAGGACTGAGACAATAAATACAATATTATATAGTACTGTCTCAGTATGTTATTTTTTTATTTTTTATTAACAAAGTCAGCCCAGTTCGTATATGCATTCAAGAAAGTTACGACCTTGCCCGAGCTCTTACATGAAAAGATCTGTCGCGACTGGTACAAAGGCAGAGGATGGGAATTAGGCAGCCTGTGTGGACGGGGCTTGTGTGGACGGGGCCTGTGTGGACGGGGCCTGTGTGGACGGGGCCTGTGTGGACGGGGCCTGTGTGGACGGGGCCTGTGTGGACGGGGCCTGTGTGGACGGGGCCTGTGTGGACGGGGCCTGTGTGGACGGGGCCTGTGTGGACGGGGCCTGTGTGGACGGGGCCTGTGTGGACGGGGCCTGTGTGGACGGGGCCTGTGTGGACGGGGCCTGTGTGGACGGGGCCTGTGTGGACGGGGCCTGTGTGGACGGGGCCTGTGTGGACGGGGCCTGTGTGGACGGGGCCTGTGTGGACGGCGCCTGTGTGGACGGGGCCTGTGTCACCTGTATGCGATGTCTTCCCAGCCACGGTCGTCTTGGTGAAACCGCTGCATGGCCCTCATGTCCCTGGAGCACTGTCTGAAGGAGAGACACGGCGTGTTTGGCTGGTAGGTGTGGTGGATGTACAGGAAAGGGAGTGGCAGCGCCAGAGGGTAAGGCACGCCTCGTTTGGGCGACGCACCCCACTGACACCTGGAGATGACTGGAGGGCAGTCTGGAGGGGTTGAGGTAGAACCAGAGTGAAGTGGATTCAGTTGTCAAACCTCATTGTTCTCCATTGCTTTCGATTTATTTTTGGCGTACACTATATCGGATATATTTCATAATGGATACATGTTAGCGGCTCTCAAAGCAGCACCAGAGAATTATACAGAAAATTAAAACTGAAGTACAAATTCCTTCACAATTAAAGCAGTTTTAAGTGCCACTCTACAGCGTTGAGACTCACCCCAGTACCTGTGGACAAACTCCAACACTCCCTCTCTCGCTGACTTTTCCACTCCAGTATCCATGGCAATCCACTGCGTTTTCTCCAGCCTCCATACCAGATGTAATGTCTCCATCACCAGCCTATGGGTGTCTAGTGGACCAAGCAGGGCTCTGGAGATTTCCCTGCGCTTGTGGCTGACGTGGCTGGGTACCTTTTCCGGCTCCTGCCTCTCCGGGTCAACGTGGTAAAAACCCTTCAACACTTCACTGAGTTTACCAGGCTGTTTAGAGGTGGGAAGATTGGCAAGATCCATGCCAAGGATGGCCCCATCCATTCCCCCGTTGATGAGGGCGTCTGTGGCCAACGTGGGCAGACGGGACAACCGGAACACCCTAGGCTGGGTCAAGGTGTCCCAGCAGCCGCCTGGGCCCAGACGATGAGCAGCCGGAAAATCCTGGAGGCTAAGGAAGGACAGGCCGAGGTTTTTGGCCAAGGTAAGGGGAAACAAGCCAACGGGCGGGGTGCCCTCTGACCTCGCTTTCAGCCCTACCTCAATGCCTAGAAGTAGGGGAGCGACGGCCACCGTGGTGCCATCCCGGGTCAGAACCACCCCTCTCTCCTCACCGTGGTCCGTCACATAGTGGTAGATGGCCTTGTCAAAGTAGCTGAAGAGAGTGGCGTTCAGCACAGGGCTCTGGGATTGGCTGAGGTTGTTAGAAGCCCCAAGAAAGTGCAACGTGAGTGGGTCCTCGTGTCCGGCACTCCTGCGTAGGCTCCTCACCAGAGCGAGCGGGGAGAGGTCTGGGTTGGATTCCTCAGCCTGCTCCACAGCACGAATGAAACTGTCCAGGTCTCGCAGATGGTCCTCTAAAATAAAAAAACAAGTATGTGTTTTCTTTACACAACACCAAAAATAAAATAGCAGCATGTTCATATAAATAAGTACAGTGTCAGTCGGTAAGCACCTGAAAAGTTACCTGAACTGAGAATGCTATAGCATGTTCCAATCAAAATGAAAACCAAACTAACGCCATAATTTTTTAGAGAACCAGGGCAGCTGAACTACCACTGGTTCCAGAAGCTAAACTGCACGTATGACGTTCCCCAGACAAGGACAGTCCAGCCAGCCAATGAAAACTTCAATCTTCTTTTCTTCTACAGTTCAACACTACAACAACTCTTAACGAACCACAAACTGAATGTGCCGATGCATAAATAAGTCTTACATTTAATTATTCAAAGCTGGTACTTCCCAGCATGGAAAGGGAGAGCATGTGTTTTTAATGTAATGTGCACCAGAATGAACTCTTTGTAAACAGACGCCTTTAAATATTGATTGTTACGTCAATGACAAAATGTGTCATCACAAAAACAAATAGTGGTCCTTTTGAACTTGAAAAGATCAGGCTTAAATTAGTAGAAAAGTACTGAAGATCCATTGTGTTACTCATCACAACATGTTCCTACTGCATACAACCATAACATGAAGTACACAAAAAGAAATGCATATAATCTCATTCACGAATACACACAGAGATATCCTAAGGTCTGGTTAATAAGTGCCACAGTTCAAAGAAGAGTGGTGTTTACCAGCAATGTTAGAGAAGCCCACCATTACATGAAATGAGCCAAATCTCAACTCCCTGGTGTGGTAAGCCCTAGTATAATATCAACGTGTTAACCGAAATCAGATGACAACAATGTTTGGTTGTTTTCCTTTTCAGATGATGTTCAGTGATTTACAAGATCCTGGTGGGAGTGAGTAAAAAGGAACACAGTTGATCCTTTTTTCTGTGACAGATTTCCCGTCTTGACGGGCAGTCATCCAACATTTCTAAGTGGATTGAAGCTGAAAGAAACTATTGTTTAATGACCCCTGGTAAGAGCCCAAATACCTTGGCCGCTGGGATTTTCTCCTTCATCTCCCTCCACAAAAGCATTCCTGCTGAACTAGCGTGACTCAGAATCTTTACACACAGAGCGTTGTTATATCCCCTAATACTACAAAAAACAAAAAAGCCTTACTAAATTATGTATTAAAATAGTAACATGAATTACATGAATACAGCACTTTTCATTATAAAGATTATTGTTAGAAAAAAAACAAATAGCAACAGCAAAGTAATTGATTTAAAATCAAGAAAGAAAACAAATATTCACTTATACATATATGCATAGTGTACATAATATAAACACAGTTAGAGCCTTTTTTGTAGATAGTGCGTTTTGACTATTTTGTTTTGCGTGAAAACGGGTTTATACCTTATGTTTGGTATTGTGCCACCTGCTGGCCATATTTATGTTACAACAAATATGTATGGACGTTTATCAGTTCGGTTCGCCTGAAATTCAACCTGTTTGCCCTCCCAATAATTGTTGAGAAGAGTTAAACTCGAATGCGATTGAATCGACCTTCAGCTAGTCCTTCAGGAATGCACCGAATAGTCTGGAAGGTTACAGTATACACCAGGAATGAGGTAGGGTGCCATTCAAGAAATGCCAGAAATGGCACACAACCCGTAACAACCAATAATCAGTGTAAACTGCTTGCTTAATAAGACAACAATGTGCGTGACTCATAACATTATCTTTCCGTTGCAGGTCATTTTCTCTGGTTTCGGTGGTGGGGACTAAAAGAGTTCCTCGCACATGACCTACTTAAGTGACTGTGATAAGAATTGCACAAACATTTTTTATTTTCTTCCCATCTGCGAACTCTCAATGCAATAAGATATATGTGTTAACTTTTCATTTAACTTAGTAATTAGAGAAAATGTACCCATCAGTGGAGGTTGGTCCATAGAGGTTGCTCCTCTTCTATTTTCTGAAGGCAAGAATGAAATCAAAATATATAAAAACGCAATTGATTAAAATAAACCATGAGCAAATCTTAGTATAATTCAGGAAAATAAATCTACTGAAATAATGAACAGCGACAGCTGCATGCATAAGAGACAAGGCTGTGTGAAGTGGTGGTGGGGGGGCAGAGAAGAACGGCTGGGAGGGTGGGATCTATTACATCAATTTAATGTATTCATTATTTATGCTAATCTGCTATTAGTCAAAACATGTGCAATGATGCTGCAAAAAAGAGGACGTTCTCCTAAACTAATCAACAACCAGAATACATTTATTTATGGCGTTTGACTAATTATTATTTCCATTTCTCAACCACTGTATTGTTCTGTGGGTGTGACGAAGTGTTGTTTAAGTGATACAGCGATAGCTATAGATACAGTTTACACACATAATACACATATTAGCAAACATAAATTCTATGTGCAAATTGCGAACCACCTTTACATTTTTTAGATTGACTTTTCCCTTTTTATTAATAAGTAGCTTCCCGGGAAGTAGTTTGAGCTTGTTGTGGCCTAATAGGTGTGTTAGGCGAACGGCTAGAATGGATACTGACGAGGCAAAAAACGGCAGCATGAGTGAAGCGGTCAGAGAGAGGCGTGGACGCAGAGAGTGGGATTGGGAGGAACCACTTGTTGATTATTTGTTGTCACAGCCATTTCAATTTGGATTACACAGCAAAAGAAAGGATCAAGACTGCTGGACAACCAATCCTACAGCTAACTACTACTTCCTGTTGACAACAGCCACTCTGCCTTATTGGGAGCTTGATTTGCATTTCAGTATTTCTGTTAGTATGCGGCCAAGCTGATAGACGGCTTATCTGGTAGTTGCCAGTTAGACTCCTATAAACTCTGAGTTGTATGTTTTACGGTAAAACCTTTAGTGCTATGGTGCGCGGTTCTTCTGAAGGATATCCACTGGTAGACAGCGTGTTTGCGACTATTCAACAGACAGAAGTGATGGTAGACTATTCATCAGTGTTGTCAAGGTAACGATAGCTTGGGGACTGGGATGGGATCTGCGCTGGGTTTAGGACTGAGCATCACACAGTCTGAGTCACGTACACCCTTCCAACTTATGTCACGTGACTTACCCGACCATACAGACATCTCAACCACTGACCTCTTTCGGCAAACAAGGTATTTAGGACACCACATATGTTACTTATCAACACAGTACATTTTGACAAGAGGTTTAATAGAAGCAGAAATATTCTAAATAAATATCAAAAGCATGCAAGTAAACATGATGCAATAACTTCAAATGTCATCACTTTTCTGGAGGAATGAAGCATTATTCGAATGAGCTGTAAGGTACCAACACATTTAACATAATTTATATTCTAGGTAGTTTGATTGCTGATTGGCTGATAGGCGCAGAATATTAGACCATAGTCCACGGGTATGAGTATGACATTACATTTTTACAGCTCTTACTCTGTTGCTAACTGGTTTATATGAACAAAAAGGCATCGCATAGTATGTGTATGTAAGAACAGCTCCATGGTATATTGGCCATCAGTATCTATATTAATGTATTTTTTAAAACCTCAATGCCTGTTTCTTAACAGCCACTAGATGGAGTCATAGCCATCTCATTGAGACAGAATTTTTTTGACTTCACACTGAAATCATCTCCTCCTAGGTATTTGATGCCAATTGATTGGCTAAATAGCACTACCATCGCAAGGAGCTCCTGGAAACAGCACGTACCTGCTTCATCATCATCATCATTCACCGTTGTCATCTTCGTTATCACATAAATAATCCTTATCACCCTTATCATCTTCATTCATAATCTTCATTATCATCCTTATCATCTTCATTATCATCCTTATCATTTTCATTATCACCCTTTTCTTCATTATCACTCTAATAATCTTCATTATCACCCTTTTCTTCATTGTCATTTTAATAATCTTCATTATCACTCTAATAATCTTCATTATCACCCTTATCTTCATTATGACTCTAATAATCTTCATTATCACCCTTTTCTTCATTATCACCCTTATCATTTTCATTATCACCCTTTTCTTCATTATCACTCTAATAATCTTCATTATCACCCTTTTCTTCATTGTCATTTTAATAATCTTTATTACCACCCTTATCATATTCATTATCACCCTTTTCTTCATTATGACTCTAATAATCTTCATTATCACCCTTTTCTTCATTATCACCCTTATCATTTTCATTATCACCCTTTTCTTCATTATCACTCTAATAATCTTCATTATCACCCTTATCATATTCATTATCACCCTTTTCTTCATTATCACTCTAATAAACTTCATTATCCCCCGTATCATATTCATTATCACCCTTTTCTTCATTATCACTCTAATAAACTTCATTATCCCCCTTATCATTTTCATTATCACCCTTTTCTTCATTATCACTCTAATAACCTTCATTATCCCCCTTATCATTTTCATTATCACCCTTTTCTTCATTATCACTCTAATAATCTTCATTATCACCCTTATCATATTCATTATCACCCTTTTCTTCATTATCACTCTAATAATCTTCATTATCACCCTTATCATATTCATTATCACCCTTTTCTTCATTATCACTCTAATAATCTTCATTATCACCCTTATCATTTTCATTATCACCCTTTTCTTCATTATCACCCTTTTCTTCATTATCACTCTAATAAACTTCATTATCACCATTATCATTTTCATTTCCACCATCATTGTCATTAGACTATACTCATTTTTTTCCTCATTATCATCATCCTTATTGTTATCATCCTTATTATTTTCATTATCACCCTTACCATATCCTCATTATCATCATCCTTATTGTTATCATCCTTATTATTTTCATTATCACCCTTACCATTTCCTCATTATCATCATCCTTATTGTTATCATCCTTATTATTTTCATTATCACCCTTACCATATCCTCATTATCATCATCCTTATTGTTATCATCCTTATTATTTTCATTATCACCCTTACCATATCCTCATTATCATCATCCTTATTGTTATCATCCTTATGATTTTCATTATCACCCTTAATATATCCTCATTATCATCATCCTTATTGTTATCATCCTTATTATTTTCATTATCACCCTTACCATATCCTCATTATCATCATCCTTATTGTTATCATCCTTATTATTTTCATTATCACCCTTACCATTTCCTCATTATCATCATCCTTATTGTTATCATCCTTATTATTTTCATTATCACCCTTACCATTTCCTCATTATCATCATCCTTATTGTTATCATCCTTATTATTTTCATTATCACCCTTACCATATCCTCATTATCATCATCCTTATTGTTATCATCCTTATGATTTTCATTATCACCCTTACCATATCCTCATTATCATCATCCTTATTGTTATCATCCTTATTATTTTCATTATCACCCTTACCATTTCCTCATTATCATCATCCTTATTGTTATCATCCTTATTATTTTCATTATCACCCTTACCATTTCCTCATTATCATCATCCTTATTGTTATCATCCTTATTATTTTCATTATCACCCTTACCATATCCTCATTATCATCATCCTTATTGTTATCATCCTTATTATTTTCATTATCACCCTTACCATATCCTCATTATCATCATCCTTATTGTTATCATCCTTATTATTTTCATTATCACCCTTACCATTTCCTCATTATCATCATCCTTATTGTTATCATCCTTATTATTTTCATTATCACCCTTACCATTTCCTCATTATCATCATCCTTATTGTCATCATTCTAATTATTTTCATTATCACCCTTACCATATCCTCATTATCATCATCCTTATTGTTATCATCCTTATTATTTTCATTATCACCCTTACCATATCCTCATTATCATCATCCTTATTGTTATCATCCTTATGATTTTCATTATCACCCTTACCATATCCTCATTATCATCATCCTTATTGTTATCATCCTTATTATTTTCATTATCACCCTTACCATTTCCTCATTATCATCATCCTTATTGTTATCATCCTTATTATTTTCATTATCACCCTTACCATTTCCTCATTATCATCATCCTTATTGTCATCATTCTAATTATTTTCATTATCACCCTTACCATATCCTCATTATCATCATCCTTATTGTTATCATCCTTATTATTTTCATTATCACCCTTACCATATCCTCATTATCATCATCCTTATTGTTATCATCCTTATTATTTTCATTAACACCCTTACCATATCCTCATTATCATCATCCTTATTGTTATCATCCTTATTATTTTCATTATCACCCTTACCATTTCCTCATATTCATCATCCTCATTATCATCATCCTTATTATCACCACCGACTGTTACCTTTGAATCCCTCTGTTGAATAATTAAGTCAAACAGCCAAACAACATCCCAGAATCCCTTTACAGTTTTTTTTATTCGCTTTGGTAGTATTTTCACTATTTTCAAGTATGTGGTAAAACCTCACAACTGTTAGTACAAAACTCAAAGCAGATCATCAAAAAGTCGGATTTTTCAAACATGTAATCACATTTTCAATTGACTTAAGTACAATGCACAAAATCAAAGAAATACCCTTCATATGAAGTTATTGTCTTTCACAATGCAATGCTCTCAGTACTTTTGATAAGCTTCTCATCTCATTTGTGTAAATACATTTGACCAACACTTAATCCAACTGATCTTAATGGTTAATCACTGAACCGTTTGGTAAACCTATATATTTTCATTTCAGCAATAAACAATATATTGATTTTGAGAACTACAAAAATAAAATGTTTTTTCCAAGGTGCTTGAACAATGAGGACATTCATTGTGATGTGGATGAGAATCTATGGCCAAATGCTCAAGACAGGCTTGATCCAAATTCATGTAATGTGTGCACTAAATGTTATGTTTTGTTCTCATTTAGTTACATAATAGAAATTATTCTGAAAAATAAAAACATTTGCCCAAATGATTGTAGAGGATGTCTTCATTGATCCTTCACTTCATTACACATAGAATAGATATTTTGGAAATTATAGATTATGTAAATGTAAGTAATGTAATTGTATTGCCTAATGTGAAACTGTGTAATCAGTCTTTACAGTATAGTACTGTAGCATATTCATTTCAGCACTTCTAAGGCCCATTTGAAACATGTACCTTGCATTGTTTGCTGTTGGATGAACTGATTGTTAAAAGTACTAAACTGAAAGAAGATCATATTGTTGTGTTTCAGTGATTGAACCAAATGTTCCCATTACATATTACAATAATCTTGTCTTTGAAACAATGATTATGTGGACTGAAAGCATGTGCAATTGACTGAAAGCGTTACATCAGGTTTTGAAAGAATGACTAGCTGCGTTACAAGTATGATCAGTTTGGATCTTTGTACCAAGAGTTTTGAAAATGTACGCCTTACTTGTGAAAATAGTACCAAAGCGAATAAAAAAAACTGTAATCGGGTCAAGTGTTAAAGCAAATGAAAAAGGATTGTCAGTGTTTCCAACTGGTTTAGAGCAAATCTCTAGCAAAGCTTCAGTGATTATCATGGTGTATTGCATTCCTCCTCTTGTGTTATCACTGGCAGGGCTGTGTGAGTGTGTGTGTGTGTGTGTGTGTGTGTGTGTGTGTGTGTGTGTGTGTGTGTGGTCGGTTGCTTGTGGAATGCTTGTGAAACATAGTTAAATGTCTATATACCTGTAATACCTTTCCAAACAAATGAATGCATTGCAAATACATTTGAACACATTTTACAAGAACATAATGGAAGAACAAATATGTAAAAGTATTTTATGTTTCTCATATGACAGTAAACATGCCTCCCTGGTTGACTACGTCTTTCTCAGCAGGGACTGTCGACTTGTCTAGTGATCTATTACATGTAAGCTGCTGCTGACCACATCAAAACAGAACAATCCCATTGTAGTGCATTCTGACTAAGACTGAGGGAAGCTGACGAAGACCACCGTTATAAAAAGGCATCAAGGAGAGGACAAGTCTGTGACATTACTCATCTATGTTTGGGTCAAATTGCAAACTAGTGTTCCATCTGGAGTATATAGGTAGAGTATATACTGTATAGTGTGGAGTTTATTTAAACTGCTTGATTTCAAGTGCAGCTAAGAACGCAAACTGCCAAGTATGTAGTAAGTAACAGTGCCCAGGTTCAAAGGCTTGTCATTATAGAGAGAAAGAAGGAGAATCTGATCTTGGCTGCTGATCTGATACAATTCTTTATGTTCATTGTGCAGCAAAAACGAGTGTGTAATACCTTACATTTCAATAAGCAATAAGGAAAGACCAAGAGGAAGAGAACTCAAAGACCCCCTCAAACACACACAACTCTCTACTGTTCTCCATTTCAACATCTAATTATACAGTAACTGACAAGTCTGAGGCACAACTTACGGTCACAAACAACCCAATTAGCCACAACCATTTAACATGAACACCCTCCTCTCACTCCTCCAGTCTCTCTGACCCTCGTGGAATGAAAGGCTCAGAGAGAAGAAAAGCAGTTTCCCCTGGCGATCCCCACCTGCTTCTAAGGAGCATTTTATGATCTCCGAAGCTCTTCGTTTTATTCCGTGTGGGTCATCCTCCACAGATCTGGTATTATGAAGTAAGGTGGGAACGTTGGAGATGTCAGTCTTGGTTTAGCCATCGAATCATTGAACACAGGGATCCGAATGAGGTTCAGCATATAGCATTATATATGTATATTGACTTTATATACATTGACATTATATACATTGACAGCATATAGCATACATTGACATTATACACATTGACAGCATATAGCATACGTTGACATTATTCACATTGACAGCATATAGCATACGTTGACATTATACACATTGACAGCATATAGCATACGTTGACATTATACACATTGACAGCATATAGCATACGTTGACATTATACACATTGACAGCATATAGCATACATTGACATTATACACATTGACAGCATATAGCATACGTTGACATTATACACATTGACAGCATATAGCATACATTGACATTATACACATTGACAGCATATAGCATACATTGACATTATACACATTGACAGCATATAGCATACATTGACATTATACACATTGACAGCATATATACGTTGCATTATACATTGACAGCATATAGCATACATTGACATTATACACAATGACAGCATATAGCATACATTGACATTATATACATTGACAGCATATAGCATACATTGACATTATACACATTGACAGCATATAGCATACATTGACATTATACACATTGACAGCATATAGCATACATTGACATTATACACATTGACAGCATATAGCATACATTGACATTATAATGGCTGGTCGGCATGAAACAACACTGGCGTATACTGTGCTATAGTACTGTATCCGTATCCATCATTTACAATAGGATGCCACTTTGGTCTTGACAGGTACACAAATTACTCTGTTGTCTCACAGTTATCTCTGGCACGCTTGTTTGTGCATGTTTTCCTCGTGAAAAGCGATTGGCTCCGTGGTAGCCGGTCAATTTTACTCACACCCAGACACCTTGACCCACTAACACGGCAGCAGCCTGGCAGGCTGTGATTACCGCAAACTCAACCGTCCTGAATTCGTTTGTCCCTTTCCTCTTTTATCTTTCTCTCTTTCGCTGGTGGTATAAAATGGGTCTCCAAATAGAGAATCTCCGGAGATACCCTTATCAGAGTAGATTGGAGGATTAAAAGGACGTGGTAAAGCAGTGGATTTGAAACCTTTCCGGATGATCTCCTGCCTTTCTATGTATTAGCTGTTTTCCAAAGCCAGTACACCTGAATAAACCGGTCTATTAGCTATCAGCATATCGACAGTGTAATTCCATGAGCTAGTTTAGGGCAACAACACAAATCTGAGAGGGTCCCCAGGACTGGTTCGAGGACCACTGTGGTGAGGTATCGTATACAAAACAGGGTTGAATACAAAAACAAATACAGAGACGTACATTTGAACTGTGGCCAGACACACTTCCACCCAATTCCGACATGTGTTTTGATTAAGGCAACCTAATTAAGGTCGGCACTAATTAGAATCATCAAGTTTGCCTGGCGTGTGTTTCACTGGTCACCTCGTTACCGCAGATGTCTTTCATTTGGATGGGGATCTCTGTCGCAGTGCTTCAATAAAACACACCCAGAGCAATGCCTTAGTTTATTTCCCCACACAAGACTGTAACGTGTGTGTTCCATGTTGGGTTTCCTCTATTCTTTTGTTACTGCTCATCCTAAATTGGAGTTCAAATATATGTAGTGTTTTCCTCTCTGATCTATTGACCATTGACCATGGTGGTGGTCTCAGATAGGTCATGATGTAATCCCAGATTGAGGGACAAAGTAACTATAATGTGTTCAATCCTCACAGTCAAACACTCTAATAACAGTGACCAAACACAACAGACAGGGAGACAGACACACAGTCAATAAAGTCAGTCAAAGTAATTGGATTTGCTCTAAATGTCTGACAGGGTTACAAGGTGTGGCATTACCTGTATTAATGGTCCCATAGACACCATGATGCTGAATGTATCACAGGACCTGTGTGGGCCCATAGACACCATGATGCTGAATGAATCACAGGACCTGTGTGGACCCATAGACACCATGATGCTGAATGAATCACAGGACCTGTGTGGGCCCATAGACACCATGATGCTGAATGAATCACAGGACCTGTGTGGGCCCATAGACACCATGATGCTGAATGTATCACAGGACCTGTGTGGGCCCATAGACACCATGATGCTGAATGAATCACAGGACCTGTGTGGGTCCATAGACATGATGCTGAATGTATCACAGGACCTGTGTGGACCCATAGACACCATGATGCTGAATGAATCACAGGACCTGTGTGGGCCCATAGACACCATGATGCTGAATGAATCACAGGACCTGTGTGGGCCCATAGACATGATGCTGAATGAATCACAGGACCTGTGTGGGCCCATAGACACCATGATGCTGAATGAATCACAGGACCTGTGTGGGCCCATAGACACCATGATGCTGAATGAATCACATGACCTGTGTGGAACCATAGACACCATGATGCTGAATGTATCACAGGACCTGTGTGGGCCCATAGACACCATGATGCTGAATGTATCACAGGACCTGTGTGGCCCCATAGACACCATGATGCTGAATGAATCACAGGACCTGTGTGGGCCCATAGACATGATGCTGAATGAATCACAGGACCTGTGTGGGCCCATAGACACCATGATGCTGAATGAATCACAGGACCTGTGTGGGCCCATAGACACCATGATGGTGAATGTATCACAGCACCTGTGTGGACCCATAGACACCATGATGCTGAATGAATCACAGGACCTGTGTGGGCCCATAGACACCATGATGCTGAATGTATCACAGGACCTGTGTGGACCCATAGACACCATGATGCTGAATGAATCACAGGACCTGTGTGGGCCCATAGACACCATGATGCTGAATGAATCACAGGACCTGTGTGGGCCCATAGACACCATGATGCTGAATGAATCACAGGACCTGTGTGGGCCCATAGACACCATGATGCTGAATGTATCACAGGACCTGTGTGGGCCCATAGACACCATGATGCTGAATGTATCACAGGACCTGTGTGGGCCCATAGACACCATGATGCTGAATGAATCACAGGACCTGTGTGGGCCCATAGACACCATGATGCTGAATGTATCACAGGACCTGTGTGGGTCCATAGACATGATGCTGAATGAATCACAGGACCTGTGTGGGCCCATAGACACCATGATGCTGAATGAATCACAGGACCTGTGTGGGCCCATAGACACCATGATGCTGAATGAATCACAGGACCTGTGTGGGCCCATAGACACCATGATGCTGAATGTATCACAGGACCTGTGTGGGTCCATAGACACCATGATGGTGAATGTATCACATGACCTGTGTGGAACCATAGACACCATGATGCTGAATGTATCACAGGACCTGTGTGGGCCCATAGACACCATGATGCTGAATGTATCACAGGACCTGTGTGGGCCCATAGACACCATGATGCTGAATGTATCACAGGACCTGTGTGGGCCCATAGACACCATGATGCTGAATGTATCACAGGACCTGTGTGGGCCCATAGACACCATGATGCTGAATGAATCACAGGACCTGTGTGGGCCCATAGACACCATGATGCTGAATGTATCACAGGACCTGTGTGGGCCCATAGACACCATGATGCTGAATGAATCACAGGACCTGTGTGGGCCCATAGACACCATGATGCTGAATGAATCACAGGACCTGTGTGGGCCCATAGACACCATGATGCTGAATGTAGCGCTTCTTGCATTCAGATTCATTGTCTGCAACTGTCATGCTTTGCCCTGGTGTTCCCATATTTGCACAACATTTGAAAGAAAATAGATAACCGTTTAGTTGCAAGGGTGTACAGTGCTGTGGAATGAGGAAATATTGGGAGATATATTGTTCCAGAGGTGGCCCATAATTTACTTCTGCATGTGGATATTAAACCATGTAGTTACAACAGTGGATATTATATCAATTTAAAAAAATATGATGTTATATGGAAAGTAAAATGTTTTTTATTGTATTTGTAACCATTAGTGGATGTGCTGAATGCTGATTAATAATGCCACAAGCCACTGCCATTATGACGTCACAATGATAGCGGCGGTATTTAAATTCTAGCAAACTGCTCTTGTCATTTCATGATTTACCTTAGATACGAGTGGATGTATTTTTAAGATAGTGTATTTGTGTATCGTTGATGGTTTACCAACGTTGAATGTATTTATGGAGATGGAAAACTCTCACATGAGTAGGGTCATCACACATTTGACTAAGAAGAACGTAGCTTTAAATCCACTAGGTCACCAGGACAAGCCTACGACTTCGGTAAGTAGCCTATCCGTTTTTTAAATGTCGCCTTTCTCTTTTTAAAAACACTGATTCTAGTGTTCATATTTGTAGTTCGCCTAATCATTTCAAATGTTTAGGCTATATAGTTTATCAATTACCCTATAGTCACGGGAAGATACTTTGATATAAGTGCTCAGGACCGAGCGGGGTGTTACTGTACAAATATCCGAGTTGCGCATCGCGATGTTTAACCGCGCATGCGCACCTGCTTTCTTCAGGTTATTTGCTAATTAAGGAAATCTGTAGTGCGAATACTGGGGAATAGAAAGCGAAAAAGAGCGGCTGGCGCATCACGTTGCATTGCATGTATTGCATTAGACTAAATGGTTCTACAATTTGGATAACTTCACTTCTATTCTTCATAGAGTATCAATGTGATCCAGGGCTACCAGAATCCCATCCCAGGTAGCCAGCATGACTTAGTCAGTGAAGCCAGTGGGACACCGGTTGAGCTGTGCAGTCCCACACTGATTCCTTCTCCCCCCACCACCAAGCCCACCAGCAAACTGCCTCGGACTAATAAGTTCCGTGGCATTGTAAACACGGCTTCCGGCTCAGGTCAGTCCTACCCATATGCTAATACTAATTAGATAGTAGATTATTAGAAACAATGGTGGACAAGGAGCATGTTTATTTGTCTAGCTTAGTCTGCAGAGAAGTGGTGCACAGTCAAAATGTCTGACTAAACATGGAGGACAATAAACTAGTCAGTCATGAATCATGATATATTTATTGTAATTAAGGCTAGAGATGGATATGGTTGTTAATGAATCAAGATAAATCGATTCGGTATATAGCAAACTACCAGGAGTTTCCATTTCTTCCAGACCTTGACTTGCAACCCGGTACGATCTGGTTCTTTTTCAGGCGTTCTCACTCCTCATGTGACTGGAACATGCTTTCGATGTGATATTCATGGCACGCTGTAGGTCGGCTACCTGTCAAACCACAAATTCCTTTCACCACAATTAAAGTGTAAGACTCTATTTTGATAATCAATTTTCCCCCAAGAGACTGTGAAATCACTCAGAAGCATTTGCGTTGACGAGCATATTTTTAGCCTTTCAATTTATTTTCATAATTGCTCTATAATTTGATCAGATCAACTAAAGTAAGATGGGGAAAACACACAGTGCACCACACCCTGCTGCATATGGGGCTGTGTAGGAATGTGTCATAACACACAGTTCACCACACCCTGCTGCATATGGGGCTGTGTAGGAATGTGTCATAACACACAGTGCACCACACCCTGCTGCATATGGGGCTGTGTAGGAATGTGTCATAACACACAGTGCACCACACCCTGCTGCATATGGGGCTGTGTAGGAATGTGTCATAACACACAGTGCACCACACCCTGCTGCATATGGGGCTGTGAAAGAATGTGTCATAACACACAGTGCACCACACCCTGCTGCATATGGGGTTGTGTAGGAATGTGTCATAACAAACAGTGCACCACACCCTGCTGCATATGGGGCTGTGTAGGAATGTGTCATAACACACAGTGCACCACACCCTGCTGCATATGGGGCTGTGAAAGAATGTGTCATAACACACAGTGCACCACACCCTGCTGCATATGGGGCTGTGTAGGAATGTGTCATAACACACAGTGCACCACACCCTGCTGCATATGGGGCTGTGTAGGAATGTGTCATAACACACAGTGCACCACACCCTGCTGCATATGGGGCTGTGTAGGAATGTGTCATAACACACAGTGCACCACACCCTGCTGCATATGGGGCTGTGTAGGAATGTGTCATAACACACAGTGCACCACACCCTGCTGCATATGGGGCTGTGTAGGAATGTGTCATAACACACAGTGCACCACACCCTGCTGCATATGGGGCTGTGTAGGAATGTGTCATAACACACAGTGCACCACACCCTGCTGCATATGGGGTTGTGTAGGAATGTGTCATAACACACAGTGCACCACACCCTGCTGCATATGGGGCTGTGTAGGAATGTGTCATAACACACAGTGCACCACACCCTGCTGCATATGGGGCTGTGTAGGAATGTGTCATAACACACAGTGCACCACACCCTGCTGCATATGGGGCTGTGTAGGAATGTGTCATAACACACAGTGCACCACACCCTGCTGCATATGGGGCTGTGTAGGAATGTGTCATAACACACAGTGCACCACACCCTGCTGCATATGGGGCTGTGAAAGAATGTGTCATAACACACAGTGCACCACACCCTGCTGCATATGGGGCTGTGTAAGAATGTGTCATAACACACAGTGCACCACACCCTGCTGCATATGGGGCTGTGTAGGAATGTGTCATAACACACAGTGCACCACACCCTGCTGCATATGGGGCTGTGTAGGAATGTGTCATAACACACAGTGCACCACACCCTGCTGCATATGGGGCTGTGTAGGAATGTGTCATAACACACAGTGCACCACACCCTGCTGCATATGGGGCTGTGTAGGAATGTGTCATAACACACAGTGCACCACACCCTGCTGCATATGGGGCTGTGTAGGAATGTGTCATAACACACAGTGCACCACACCCTGCTGCATATGGGGCTGTGTAGGAATGTGTCATAACACACAGTGCACCACACCCTGCTGCATATGGGGCTGTGAAAGAATGTGTCATTACACACAGTGCACCACACCCTGCTGCATATGGGGCTGTGTAGGAATGTGTCATAACACACAGTGCACCACACCCTGCTGCATATGGGGCTGTGTAGGAATGTGTCATAACACACAGTGCACCACACCCTGCTGCATATGGGGCTGTGTAGGAATGTGTCATAACACACAGTGCACCACACCCTGCTGCATATGGGGCTGTGTAGGAATGTGTCATAACACACAGTGCACCACACCCTAATGCATATGTCTCAGAGATATAGTTAAAATTGGAATATTAAATGATGCTCTACTGTGCACCTCTTAGCATAACTTCTATCTGTCTTGTCTACATGAAATGCTCACCAATCATCTGAGTCAAAGGTGAGCTGTTTGAAGGTCTTAGCCAGGACCTGCTCTGGGTCATTCAGTGGCTGCAATCTGACCTGGTCTTGAATCTCCTTCATATCGCCCTTATGTTCACTGGCTGCCTTGGTGTCTATGGGTTGACAGTGGATATACATGCAAATTCTGCCCAGCAGCTTGAGCACAATACAAAGTTATACAATACGAAGATATTTGGCATGTGTAAAAAGTGAAACCATTAAAGTTTGATCAATTGGAAGTTTTAATTGTTTATATTCTACCTCATTGTTGGTGCTGGGAATTGTTATGTTTCACATCAGCTTACAGAAAAATGGCAAATAGAATATTGGGGAACAAATGCCTGGTCAGATGATCCTTGATTTCTTCTGCAACATTTATATATGAAAAGGTCAGAATTTGGTGTTAACAATATAAAAGCATGGATCCACCCTGCCTTCTCTCAATGGTTCAGGCTGGTGGCGGTGGTGTAATGGCGTGGGGGATATTTACCTGGCTTTGGGCTCCATAGTACCAGTTCAACATTGTTTTAATGCCACAACCTATCTGAGTATAGTTGCAGGCCACGCCCATCCCATAATGACCACAGTGTAGCCATCATTTAAAAGCCACCTCCCAACCGGATAACGCACGGTGTCCCAAAGCTCACATCTCAAACAGGTTTCTGGAACATGACAATGAGTTCACTGAACTTAAACGTCCTCCGCGGTGTCACCACACCGCGGTCACCACACCGCGGTCACCACACCGCGGTCACCACACCACTTAACTAAAAGACAATTAAAGGGGCGGCAGAAGGTTAATTTAACTTAATTCAACCTGAAGACAAAACAGCGGTCACCACACCACGGTTACCAAACACGGTCACCGCGGCCACCACACCACGGTCACCACAGCCCCGTACCACACCACAGCACCGTACCACACCACGGTCACCACAGCACCGTACCACACCACGGTCACCACAGCCCGGTCACCACAGCCCGGTCACCACACAGACTTTCAACTTCCTCCAAAGACTTTCTATGGGGTTGAGATCTGGAGACTGGCTAGGCCACTACAGGACCTTCAAATGCTTCTTTACAATAGGATTTACAATAGGATGCCACTTTTGACCTCACAGGTACATCGATTACTTTGCATCTCCGGTGAGGTGGTTTGTGCATATATGTGTTTTCTTCATGAAAACTGAACGTCTCTGTGGAAGCCAGTCTATTTTACTCACCCAGACACCTTGACCCACAAACACCAGCAGCTGCCCTGACAGCCAGTCTGTGATTACCACTACTCTACTGTCCGGAATTCCTTCCTCTCTTATTTTCCTCTCTTTACCCGATGGAACGATACAGGACTTCAAATAGGGAGAGTATCTCCGGAGATGTTTTGTAAATATCACTGCATATTGGAGGTTCAAATTATGTGATAAGGTTTTGGATAGAGAACAACATTAGGTAGAAAAATACAGATATGTTAAACAATATAAAATAGCTTCTGTCACAGTTTATTTCCCAACACTTCTTAAAATACAAGCCTGAAAGTTTCATGTTCGGTCTGTTCCAATATTTATATATACATATCCTAAATTGGTGTTGGAAAACACATGGTTTTGTCTACTCTATGGTAACTTTTGAAACTAACTCAGTGGGTGTCATTACCTGCTCACTGTTGAAAATAGTTACATACTCTGAAGGTCTGACTGGGAGGAGTGTCTGCTTGACCTCAGTATGGAGCAAACAACGCTTGATAAGTAGCAAAAGATACTCAAGGAACGTCATCAGTAATACCAGTAATGCCTAAAAAAGCCAAAGACATTTCTTGATCATGTTTTTTAAATATTAGATTCAACTTGATTGTCGATGAACATTAGTACAGTACAACAAAATGCATTTTGCATCCAACCAGAAAGTGCAAAAAGAGCAGTGAATAATACTATGCAGGACATTGTGAAAACGTGTCAATGTGTGAGTTAAATGAGATCAAGGACAGTGTAAGAATGTGCTATTGACATGGAGTACTAAATGTGCAGTCGTGCAGTATCTGCAACACATTTCAGATATGCAGAGAGCAGTACAAACGGAGGAATCTCTGCAAGTGGCAAATGGAGAGTACAAACATTATGTAAAAGATGAGCCCTGTCACTGCCTGAGCCACATACAATGGACGTGCGAGCTTTGAAACAGGACCATGATCCAGTAGAAGAAGGTTGTCTAGTCCGGAAAGTCCTGCTGCCTTTGTATGTGTGCGCCGTTTGCCTGGGGAAGCGATGGCACCAGGATGCACTGTGAAAAGATGACAAGCTGCTGGGTCCGGGCGTTCATGTCAATCTGACACGTGCCACCCACCTTAACCACATTGCAGACCAGGTAAACATGCGCCCTGTCACACTGCACACATCGTTCAGGAATTGTTCGAGGAACATGACGAACATTTCAAGGTGTTGCCCTGGACTACAAATTCTGTGGGACAACATTTCTACCCTTAATGTTCCTCCACAAGCATTAAAAAATAATTTGAAAATTCGTTTTCTTTGGTCACTCTCTAGTCCGCACAAAATAGTTGCCACGTCAGTTTAATGGGCTCCCAAAATGTCAAAGCATCTGAACAAACAACTGACTTCTCATGCAAAGTAGTTCACGTTATTTGCACACACAGACCTAACATTTGTACACCCGTCTTCTGCATCACATTTTCCCATTTGTTAAAGAATTTGTTTGAGGGTCAGAGACAAAGCAAACAACTTCGGCTCCATATTCAAAGTTGTGCGCGTTTCCTTAAATCCATTCAACTTTGGTCCGCCAATTCGCGAGTGTGGATAGACGTGATTTGTGTGTAAGATTTGCATTCCTTACATTTCCACAGCTACACAAAAAAAACAAATAGGAAATATTTTTCCATTGGTCCATGTTTTTATCAAGAGACCGCCCAAAACCAGTCAGCCCATCAGACTAGCTCGCAACAGCCGGAACACACAGCTGTAACTCACACCTGACTGCAGCCAGGCCATGGACAGCACAGTCTTCACAGTGCTCCTTGTCTCCGGTGTACTGGGGGTGATTGTGGTGGTGGGAGACCCCCCCCCTCCTCCGTATTCTCCAGGTGTCGGGAAGCATGTCTATATTGTTAACTCAGGGAGGAACTGGTTCGACGCTCAGGCGTACTGTCGTCAATATTACACCGACCTGTCTTCCGTTGGCAGCGCGTGGGAGGAGGCACAGCTCCAATCGGCAGCAAGCAGCCAGAGCACATATTACGCCTGGATCGGTTTGTACAGAGACGGCAACAGTCCAACACAATGGAGCTGGTCTGGAGGAGGACCGGTTACCTACTTAGGATGGCAGCAGAACCAACCAAGCAACTACTATAGAGAATATGCTGTTGCGATTAGAATGGATGGATGGCATGATTACAATCCATACAATACGCATAACTTCTTCTGTGTCAGGCTAATCCCGGTGGCGGAGAGCAAGACGTGGGAGGAGGCTATGGAGTACTGCAAGGAGCACTACACCAACCTGGCCAGCCTGTTGTCAGCGACAGAGGTGCGTCAGGCCCAGACGCAGAGCACTCAGTCCCACACCACCACACCCTACCGATGGACCGGCCTGGTGTACCTGTCTGACACCTGGCTGTGGGTGAATGGAGACCCCATGAAGTATAGCGGATGGCCCGCGGGCGGAGGGCAGCTTTGCCCAGCCTGGAACTTCCGCTGTGGGGCAATTGGACCGAATGGATATTGGGATAATCGGGACTGCCAGGAGAGTCTGAACTTCATCTGTTACTAGTGACTTTATTTTATTTTTCTGGAATAGGTTAAGATAAAGCCATACTTGATTTATTTCCATCCTTTTTTTCTAAATATTTTATAACAATTGTTTATTTCTCCAAATGTGGATTTTGTTTAGACATTTTTCACAACAATATAAATCACCTGATGTATCATATATTATATTCATTAAACACATTTACTCTCTAATTGTTCGACCGTAATCATTGTTTCTTACTGTTTCTTTAACTGCAAACATTTAATGTCGATGTTAAACAGCTACTCAGGTCTAAGTATACAGTAGATTCCAAGATTTCCAATTTCTTCCATGGACTTCAAGGCTTTTTTTCTTGCCAAGCTAACCTGTGCGTACCGAACTGTTGATTTGTCCATTTCTAATGTTCCTGCTTTGTCTGAGGGAACTCTTTCACAGTGTCACGGTTAAGGTGTGCAGGCAGCAGGTAGACACAAACGCAGAGAATCTTGGATATAGTAATGGTTTATTTCCCAACCCACGGGCGAAAAACAAACTCTGTACCTTGTACAGGGACACAAGGACGCAACACACGACCAAGACGTACACATGACATTTACAATAACCGACAAACACAGACAGACAAGACCGGACTTAAATACACAGACTAACGACAGAAACTCCAAACAGGTGCGGAGACAGACACAGGTGATAACAATGACACAGATTGCGCTTCTCCGCTGACAGAGGGGGGCGTGCCAAACTCTGGCCAAGAGGACAGAAAAGTCTGAATGTTACACACAGCCTATGGATGGCTTGTTTCACTTGCACTGAGAACTCTTTTGACCGAATGTTCTGGGTTCACGGCAACAGCTTCCAAACGCAAATGCCGAACCTGGAATCAACTCCAGACCTTTAACCTGCTTATGCGATGATAAAATAATAAAGGAATAGCTCACACCCGTCCATGAAACAGCTTTTGAGTCAATTGTCCATTTACGTTTGGTTCCTTGAAAATTAGAGGGCTACATATTAAAGAGCTGTAACGACTCAATCCTTCCTCCATTTGGATGTGAACACATAGATCTTTAAGCTCAGACTGCATATTAAGCCGTAATAAATTATTTTTATTATTTAACTGCAACTGCAATTTTATTTTGGTGAATGGCCAAAATAACAAATCATGTGTCACAGTCCAATTATTTCCGGTCCTAACTATATATATTGTCATATCCAGGGTGTGAAAACCAATAGGGTGGATAAGGACCAGGAATATAATGTCTGTAACCAAGAAGGTTTAATACGACCATAGATAGAATGTCTGTAACCAAGAAGGTTTAATATGACCATAGATAGAATGTCTGTAACCAAGAAGGTTTAATATGACCATAGATAGAATGTCTGTAACCAAGAAGGTTTAATATGACCATAGATAGAATGTCTGTAACCAAGAAGGTTTAATATGACCATAGATAGAATGTCTGTAACCAAGAAGGTTTAATATGACCATAGATAGAATGTCTGTAACCAAGAAGGTTTAATATGACCATAGATAGAATGTCTGTAACCAAGAAGGTTTAATACGACCATAGATAGAATGTCTGTAACCAAGAAGGTTTAATATGACCATAGATAGAATGTCTGTAACCAAGAAGGTTTAATATGACCATAGATAGAATGTCTGTAACCAAGAAGGTTTAATATGACCATAGATAGAATGTCTGTAACCAAGAAGGTTTAATATGACCATAGATAGAATGTCTGTAACCAAGAAGGTTTAATACGACCATAGATAGAATGTCTGTAACCAAGAAGGTTTAATACGACCATAGATAGAATGTCTGTAACCAAGAAGGTTTAATATGACCATAGATAGAATGTCTGTAACCAAGAAGGTTTAATATGACCATAGATAGAATGTCTGTAACCAAGAAGGTTAATTATGACCATAGATAGAATGTCTGTAACCAAGAAGGTTTAATATGACCATAGATAGAATGTCTGTAACCAAGAAGGTTTAATATGACCATAGATAGAATGTCTGTAACCAAGAAGGTTTAATATGACCATAGATAGAATGTCTGTAACCAAGAAGGTTTAATATGACCATAGATAGAATGTCTGTAACCAAGAAGGTTTAATACGACCATAGATAGAATGTCTGTAACCAAGAAGGTTTAATATGACCATAGATAGAATGTCTGTAACCAAGAAGGTTTAATATGACCATAGATAGAATGTCTGTAACCAAGAAGGTTTAATACGACCATAGATAGAATGTCTGTAACCAAGAAGGTTTAATACGACCATAGATAGAATGTCTGTAACCAAGAAGGTTTAATATGACCATAGATAGAATGTCTGTAACCAAGAAGGTTTAATATGACCATAGATAGAATGTCTGTAACCAAGAAGGTTAATTATGACCATAGATAGAATGTCTGTAACCAAGAAGGTTTAATATGACCATAGATAGAATGTCTGTAACCAAGAAGGTTTAATATGACCATAGATAGAATGTCTGTAACCAAGAAGGTTTAATATGACCATAGATAGAATGTCTGTAACCAAGAAGGTTTAATATGACCATAGATAGAATGTCTGTAACCAAGAAGGTTTAATACGACCATAGATAGAATGTCTGTAACCAAGAAGGTTTAATATGACCATAGATAGAATGTCTGTAACCAAGAAGGTTTAATATGACCATAGATAGAATGTCTGTAACCAAGAAGGTTTAATATGACCATAGATAGAATGTCTGTAACCAAGAAGGTTTAATATGACCATAGATAGAATGTCTGTAACCAAGAAGGTTTAATATGACCATAGATAGAATGTCTGTAACCAAGAAGGTTTAATACGACCATAGATAGAATGTCTGTAACCAAGAAGGTTAATTATGACCATAGATAGAATGTCTGTAACCAAGAAGGTTTAATATGACCATAGATAGAATGTCTGTAACCAAGAAGGTTTAATATGACCATAGATAGAATGTCTGTAACCAAGAAGGTTTAATATGACCATAGATAGAATGTCTGTAACCAAGAAGGTTTAATA
Organism: Dallia pectoralis; assembly: GCA_029465975.1. Taxonomy (NCBI): domain Eukaryota; kingdom Metazoa; phylum Chordata; class Actinopteri; order Esociformes; family Umbridae; genus Dallia; species Dallia pectoralis. The sequence goes on along the minus strand of CM055741.1, from coordinate 12,669,223 downwards.
TGACCATAGATAGAATGTCTGTAACCAAGAAGGTTTAATATGACCATAGATAGAATGTCTGTAACCAAGAAGGTTTAATATGACCATAGATAGAATGTCTGTAACCAAGAAGGTTTAATATGACCATAGATAGAATGTCTGTAACCAAGAAGGTTTAATACGACCATAGATAGAATGTCTGTAACCAAGAAGGATTAATATGACCATAGATAGAATGTCTGTAACCAATAAGGTTTAATATGACCATAGATAGAATGTCTGTAACCAAGAAGGTTTAATATGACCATAGATAGACAGTCTGTAACCAAGAAGGTTTAATATGACCAGAGATAGAATGTCTGTAACCAAGAAGGTTTAATACGACCATAGATAGAATGTCTGTAAAGAAGAAGGTTTAATATGAGCATAGATAGAATGTCTGTAACCAAGAAGGTTTAATATGACCATAGATAGAATGGATGTAACCAAGAAGGTTTAATATGACCATAGATAGAATGTCTGTAACCAAGAAGGTTTAATATGACCATAGATAGAATGTCTGTAACCAAGAAGGTTTAATATGACCATAGATAGAATGTCTGTAACCAAGAAGGTTTAATACGACCATAGATAGAATGTCTGTAACCAAGAAGGTTTAATACGACCATAGATAGAATGTCTGTAAAGAAGAAGGTTTAATATGACCATAGATAGAATGTCTGTAACCAAGAAGGTTTAATATGACCATAGATAGAATGTCTGTAACCAAGAAGGTTTAATATGACCATAGATAGAATGTCTGTAACCAAGAAGGTTTAATACGACCATAGATAGAATGTCTGTAAAGAAGAAGGTTTAATATGACCATAGATAGAATGTCTGTAACCAAGAAGGTTTAATATGACCATAGATAGAATGTCTGTAACCAAGAAGGTTTAATATGACCATAGATAGAATGTCTGTAACCAAGAAGGTTTATTATGACATGACAAGTTTAAAAGATATTTTAGGCCAATCAAGAAAAACCAATCAATCTGACACAGGAACCATGAAAACACTCCTAAAGTAGGCCAGACATATACTCTATGTAATAGTTATTTTAATGTCTTGAAACATTATTAGCTTTAGGTCACTCAGAGAAGCCCTGTTTTGGACCCGGGTGATTATTTGCAGGTGCAGTGGAAAAGCCTCACAGTTATTTGAACTGTGTACAGTGGTTTACTGAAAGGTTAATGAATTGCCTATTGTTCATGTGGTTGAGAGCTGTGGTCTTTATTAACATTCCTCGAACAGAGTCAAAAAATAAATTGTCTACTTTGTATTAAACTACAGTCTTTAATAACATGCCCATTGACCTTTAATTCAGAAGGCTGTTTGTACTTTTTACCTTCCCTCCATTTAAGTTTGTTGTGGTTCCACCAAATAACATGGCTGATTCCCAACGCCTCTTTGAGGAAGAACTCTGATATAAGGATTCAACAAACAACTTCTTTTAAGCCCCACTGATGAAAAATATGTCTGACCAGGACCAATCCTTTGTTTTCTTTAAGACAGGAACCAATTTTCTCATCTGGCTCCAGAGGTCGTCATTGAGCCATGGTAGAGAGGTTTTGCATTATGGCTTGCTTTTAGACGGTCTTTGTCGATGAGCTGATAGAAATGTACTTCGTTTAGTCCTGCTGTCTTCATTGCATAACAGTTCAGATCTGTCACGTTTACCAACAGATGCATCATGGTTATTCAGTTACTGTAGCATTGGAGTCTGAAACACCCGTTTGTAGGTTAAATAACGTACCATATATATTTGTGCAGGTCCTAATGAACATTAGATCAGTTTGAGTTACTCTGGAAACTCCCTCATATAAATTGAAAAGGTCTCTAATTAAATGTGATTTATTTTACACAATTTATTTTACCACTTAATATGCGTCTTAAATCAGTCTTACTCAATGGCCTTCAGATAGTGGAAATAATTGGTACAAATGAAATCCACTGTCTCTGCCTTCTGCCGCTTTTAATATTATAGAGGAAAACAACAAACATTAAAGGGGGAAATAAAAGATTTATGAAACCGTGCATCAATAAATAAAAGATTACAGTCAGCAGGCGAACCGTCCACCTGTTCAAGATAATAAATACTGTTATGCATATTCAGTATTAACACCTCTGTAGGCTTGGAATGAGGGCGTTTTACAGCATGTTATATATTTATTACTAGTTTGGAAATGTTTCATTATATTACCACTCCTATTTGATTCATGAAAGGAACTACGTGTTTGTCTAAAAGGCATGTTTACTTTGGCACATGTGTTACCTCAGGAGTTCAATTGAAGTGAGCTTATCAGAAAATTGCAAATTCTCTTGACGAGCCATATTAATGCCAGAGGTCTCTCTCACCAATCTGGCAATATCCCTCTCTTAGACAGGTAAACGGTAAAAAAGGCTACGTTCATTTCCATGTTGTTATTGTTCCTTGCGTTACACAGCCCATATCTGAAAGGTAATTGAAGATATTTTTTACGGCAGACCAACGTCAATCCCATTTCCAGCAACTTGTCAAATCTCTTTGGACTAAAACCCAATTATGATGAGTGCACTATATCACATATTGGACCATTAAAAGGTACAGTCTTTAAACTGCCATTATAAAGTGGATGTCCTTGCTACACAAAATACCTAACAAGAGAACAGAGTTCACCACAAGTAACTCTAGTACATCTACCTATTTGTGGTAAAGTTGCCCTTCTCAATTCCCGGGGGATTTCACAATTCATCCATTTATTCATGGCACTACCTACAACAAAATCCAATCAAGTAATGTGATGAATGTATTTGAGGTTTTTTTTTAATGGTAAACCAGAAATAGTAATACTGGCATATTTAAAGAATGAATCGAAGTGGGGGGGGGGGGTTAATTATTTACTTTAAACTATGCACCCCTTTAAAGCGAGGTCTGCTTTGTAGATCCATACACAAAACATTCCATTCTGAAATGTTTTCTATGGCAAAACCCCCAGTTATTTTGTTGAAACGCACAAAAATGAAACTAGACCACCTGCTGTGACTCGTACCAAATGTCCCATCGTCACACAACTCCGTCTTAGTTTCAATAGGTCACCCAGAAACATATAGGACAGGCTTGGAACAATGTATTTTCATCACAAAAATGGATAAAAACCAATCCAAAAGTGGCAGTGGATAATCGTAGGCAGTGAAAACATGGATGTCACATAGAAACTGCCCCCCCTATCAACTAACACCACATCCTACAATAGAGAATTATTTACAACAGTTTTAGCTTTTACTCGGCACGTCCAACCATGTGAATAATTAATCAACCGAATTGTCTGTAGCCGGGTCGACACAAAAAGACACATCATCAAATAGACTAGGTCAAACAGTTAATATTTCCCCGCTTCCATCCGATCATGCAGAACCCAGACACACAAACACCCAGCAAGAAAAGCAGCAGTCAAGAACTGGTTCCACTTTTGGTTTTAAGCAAATGCATTTTGCGCTGTACCCCGTAATATCTATTTAACAGTCAGCTCTCTCATGAGTCTTAAGGACCGCTTATGTTCAGCTTATCAGTTACTTGATTGTTTTTTAAAGAAGCCCCTGTGGATAGACCACGTACCCCCAAAGGAATAATTTATTTTAAATGTCTCTGCCTTTCTGGCGTGCGAAAATCAGACTTTGTAATTTATTTAGCTACTTAGCAAACGCACTAAGTTGCATTTGCAAATGAAATATTACGTTTAAACTGAAAAAATGTGAAGAAATCCATTTCTGTGTACAAATGGATTAAAAAAGATTGATGCGGGACTCGTGAACAGTACTTATTTTAAGGAAACGTCTGATGAGATAAATGTTTTTCCCATCCCACCATAACCTATAACCTTCTAATTTAATCTGCTTGTTAAAGGATAACAAACATGTCAACCACAGCGACTCGTCATTCCTCATAAAATAAAAACGTCATACAACAAAGGCCAAACAAAAGAAGGGCAGAATGCAAAAAAATGTGCTATGAAGGTAATGGTTTTAACCACATGTAATTATATCAGGCATCTAAAGACGCACACTGATAGGTACAGCTCAGCATTGGTCATCTTATGTTAGCTTGCTTCTTGCTTTAGCTATGACCATCGCTTTGTTTGCTACGTTAGCGTTGTATTTAGTTAACGTGGCACTGGGTTTGAGAGTACGGGGTATGTGTTGACTTACAGTAGTTTATAAGCTGTCATTAGTTGTAGACGCAGTGCACATTACATAGTTGTGCTATGTGCTATCTAGGCACTAAGTAAATAACACATATTTGAAGATTCTCAATCATAAGTTAGTGTACTGTAGTGTTTTACCATCGTAGCATTTAGCTACAGTGTGTTGTTATGCAGTTTGCACTATTGGGAGGGTGTTAATTATGGCACTGTGGGGTATAAAATGTTCTGTATTGGTTCTTATGGCCCCACTGAGCCCGCACAATAAGAAGCAACAGTCAGCAACAGACAAGCAAGTCCTTTGTTCTTTAGTACCTCAATGTTTGGTCTGCACTGTATTGTCATGTTACAATGCAACATACTGTTATTAACTTTAGTTAGACCACTTTAGATAAGTAAAGCATTTTTGGTGTATTTTGTCATATTGCAATAGCCTGTTTACACTGATTATACCAAACACTTATTCAAAGCTGATACTGTATGCTTATTGATAATAAAGTCATAATGACATATTACATGGAACAGAACACTCACTATAACCACGAGAGACTTGAGATTTGGACTCGAGCTCAGTGACTTGTGAGCATCTCTGGTGGAAGCTAAATGTAGTTTTAGACTTCATAGGTTTTAGTGGAGTAAACACCGGGTCAAACTAGCAACATGCAACAGCATAGCTCCAAAATAGGTGTCTGCACAATCCAGGCTAGCGACGCTTTTCCGCGCTGTATCAGCTTTTTGAGCGGAGCTTTACATGAGTGTATACATTTACAATTCTAACCACACATTCAGCATTCAACATATAGCCGAGGTACGAAAACAACGTAACAATGCCAATCACTTTTTTGATTCAAAGAAACGAGGCCTGCCTTTAATTTAGATGGCGAGGGAAGGACATTAAAACAACGATAACAGAAGTGGCAGCCCCAGAGGTTGTGTTTAAAAAGCACCGAAGTAAACAGACAATCAATTTCCTTCGCGGCCCTTTCGTGTTACCTCAGATGTATCAGAGCAAAGCTAATTAACAGACTGTGAGTGTGTGAGTGTGTGTGTGTGTGTGAGTGTGCGTACCTTGAAGGGAGAGAAATAATGACACGGTTTCTGGCTCTTAAGTCTCCTGCATTATTCAACACTTACAGGTAGATAAGAGACGACGCTCGCTGAGCCCCACTGATACAGCCCTGCTTAACCTCAATAAACATATACAACACTTCCACTCTTCCTCGCTTGCTCTTCTTCACACACACACACACACGACTTAACCTTCAAAACAACAACAGCCAATGCGTAAGCTATACCACGTGGGTCGAGCACATGACACACGGTAGGAACGGACATGCCCGGTGTGAAGGCAAGAACAATGGGTTCAAACCGACTGTACGGACGGACATGCCCGGTGTGAAGGCACGGACAATGGGTTCAAACCGACTGTAGGAACGGACATGCCCAGTGTGAAGGCACGGACAATGGGTTCAAACCGACTGTAGGAACGGACATGCCCAGTGTGAAGGCAAGAACAATGGGTTCAAACCGACTGTACGAACGGACATGCCCAGTGTGAAGGCACGGACAATGGGTTCAAACCGACTGTAGGAACGGACATGCCCAGTGTGAAGGCTCGGACAATGGGTTCAAACCGACTGTAGGAACGGACATGCCCAGTGTGAAGGCACGGACAATGGGTTCAAACCGACTGTAGGAACGGACATGCCCAGTGTGAAGGCACGGACAATGGGTTCGACCATGTTGAAACATTAGGTTGTATTGATGTACAATCAACGGGCGAAAAGCAGTAACACAAGACCGACGCCACTGACGTGAATACATTCAAAGATGTCAAGTCTTATGTGTAGCGTCTCAGTCCTGAGGGCCTCTGTGGGGCTGGGTAGAGGTATGCCAGGATGTGAGGTTAGGCAGTATTAGAGCCCCAATGATAGTATGAGTCAGACCACATGTTTACCTCATTAAGGATGGCCAGATACACACAGACAGCAGTATTTGGCTGAGGGGCCTTCTTAAACAGCGCTGCTTAGAATCATCAGGCCTGATCAAAGCACATGATTACAGCCTGTGTCGTATAATGAAAGAAGAGCGAGGCGGGGAGACGGACAGAGGGACACAGAGAGGTAGAAAACAGAAAGAGAGAGGGATAGAGAGGTGGGGAGAGAGACAGGCGGAGAAATTGTAATACCTTAAAATAACCTGTTGTTTCTTCTGACCAACTCCTTCCTGCACCGACCTTGAACAGATGCGACGAACCCAGTGAATGGGAACCGGGCGATAATGGAGACGGACGCCCTATAATTATTTACCATTAATAGACATAAAAGCCCAGACAGTCCACTTTTCTTCTCGCAGATGATGAGACGACCTACAGCTATACCGCAATCCCTGTGTCCGTCTGAGATTACTGGGTTACTTAGAGTTCAGAGGCAGCGCGGTGGTTGGTGATTAAAAGGATTTAACTGGGGACACCTCAGTCACACAGACCAAGTTGGAAAGAACCAGACTCTCGTCCCCTTGTTTACTCGTCTCCTCATCCTCTTGTCCCATCGTCCCCTCGTCTCCTCGTCCCCTCGTTTCCTCGTCCCCTCACTCCACTACGTAACGAAGAGTGTTCAAATCTGGCCCTCGACTGGTGGTTTTACAGTGTGCGAAGATGCTTCGACGAATCGACTCCATTAATGAACATGTATGTTGGCGTTTGAGTGAAATATATGTGTATAAGTATATGTAATTAGTACATGTAATTATTGTGTCTCCTTTCACCTCTCCGATGAATCATCGTTACGACGGACTGTGGATAATTACCTCTGAAAATATTAATTTGCAAGGTCACGAGGGTGTTCTTGATATACTTCAAACGGAGGAATATGTATGCGTAGTTGAAGGTGTAGTGTAATTATTACCCAGGTAATGTCCGGATGGGGGGGTTTGATTCTAACATCCATATGTAAAAAGTTATGCACACGTCGTTTTACATGAAATTGACACACACACACACACACACACACACACACACATCCAAAGGCACACTTTCTTAGAGAAGATCTCATGAGCAGCCATTCATTTAGTACATGGTGAAGAACTACTGTCTGACAAACACATGCACACAACAGGTGTCAAAATATGTTATAAGATAGACTAAAACTAGAAAATATGTTTTAAATATGCCTTTTCTCAGAACAAAAAAAATGCAAACATGTTTTTTGGGGGGAGAACAGAAAAAAGAAGAATCCAAAGATTGTTTCTAAGCTTTTTATAAATTAATACATCTTTACAATGCATCGTACTTAATGACAGCGGATAACTTCGAAACACATTTTAAATGTAATGATAACAAAACATCAGAGAACTGTTTGTGGAACTCGGCTACCAACATAGAAAGATTGCAAATTATGACACATGTCAAAATGGATAAATGTCCCCTTAAAAATAGAACTGAATGAAATGTTTGCTTTCTATTCCAGGTTCTGGGCTAAAGTATGAGTAATGACTGCCGCACTGCTTTTAAAATTGATGTTGGTCAGCCACCTGCTGCCTCTATAGGAGTGCTGTGGAATTTTGGTTTTGTGTGTGGGAGTGTGTGTATGAATGTGTGAGTGTGTGTCTACAGGCCTATCATACAAAATATAGACAGTCAAGACGTCTCATTTTTACATGGGTTGTTGCGGTCAGAACGGAAACTTGGTGAAAAGTCAATATTTTATTGGTTGAACTTCATTTGTGTTCCTTCAGAATGCATAAGAACATGGACTCTTACACATAATTGCACAGTTTTACTGTTCTTTTTGCAAGCCCACGTAGCCATGACCTCTAACTAAACCTAACTGTAAAAAACTATGACCTACCTTTCATGCATAAACCTAATATTAACCTTAACTCAGAATACAAATAGACTCTCGTATGCCCTTCATTGCGTATTGTCCTATTGCCAAGCAAAGGGTCTTCTCCTATAATGTTTAATGAGGTGGGAGAAAACAAAGAAGCAATGGATGGCAGACATTTCATCCATAAAAGATGTTTTCGATTGCGAAAGCTTGATTATGTGGTCGGTGTGTCACGAATCCTCAGATGGTGAGTGTAGAACTGAGCCAAGTGCAGAGGCGGAAGCAACATTCCTGGGTATTTATTGAGTACAAAATAAACACAACAACGACAAACATGGAAAACTAGACACAGTAACGAATTCAAAGTGTGCGCTATCGGGATTTATTACGTGGATCACAAACTTGAGCTCTAGATAAACAAGCACTTACTAAAAACGGACGTTACATAGAATTCATGCTAAGCACACTACAGCGGAAAGAAAACAAATAATATAGCCCTCCTGATCACCCAAATGAAACCTTGTGTGCATTATAATAAACACCCAAACCGAAACAAAAAGGTGACCAACCAAAACAACCCCCGGCACTAAATCGAAGACAACCAGTTGAGTCCAGTTACAGGCAGCTTCGCCTCAGCTCCAGCACAAAGCAGGACACAGCGGAGGGATTTTACAGACTGTAATATTCTATTATAATAGTAGTACAGTATAGTAGTTAAACACCAATTAACTATAGACTATTATAGACTTTCTGTGGGATTAGATTCTGGTACACAGTTGGGCACTCACAGACACATTTACAACTTGCGCACACGCACACGCACACACACACGGCCAACAGTCTCCCTGCTGCCATAATGGAAAACAGAGTAGCTGTTAATCACAGAAAGGAAGGCCTGCAGGCCACCAACGGGATGGAGGGAGGAAGAAGGGATGAGGATATTGGACCAGGGGGAAAGTTATAAAGCCGCCTAAATGCTTTCAGCCGTCCTCTCCATCATGTCCCCGCCACGACCTTGGCCGCATCGGACAGGTAGCCTGAACAAGAACTAGCTTGGTTGTTGGGGGGGCCGGGGGGTCTGGAGGTGTGGCGGTGGTGGGGGAGGGGGATCTGGAGGTGTGACGGTGGTGGGGGTCTGGAGGTGTGGCGTTGGTGGGGGGTGACGTCGAGGAAAGAACCCGGGAATCAGAGAGCGAGACGCGATGCCGAGGGAGAATGACGAAGGCTCTAGTTAGAGACAGAAAGCGTATTGAGAGCGCGAAGGGATGATGACAGAAGTCTAATGAAAAGGTTGGACAGAATGAAAAGAGGCGCCTCGTTGAAAGAGCGGCCCGGACTAATCACGGCTCCACACAGAGGGGGAGGTTAAGGGAACGAGAGGCAGAGATTGAAAGAGAGGTGTCTGACGAATCATGGCACCTCGCAGAGTGAAAGGGAGAGCTTTAAAAAACGGGAGATAAAGATTGAAAGAGAGAGGTGTCTCACTAATCGCGGAGCCGAAATCCGTCAAGATAGAGTGAAAGAGCGGGAGAAAGAGAGAGGTCGTTCGTATCGTGGAGCCTTACAGCACGAGTTGGGGCCTGCCAGCCTTGGTTTTGGGATTAAACAAACATTGGGCCCATCCCAGCCAATGGTCCCAGAGAGACAAACCCATTGTTTTAGATACTGCCAAAGTACTGAACTCCACAACGCCACCAGCATCTACATCTCCTTTACTTCTCTCTCTCTAACTCGCCCTCACTCTCTCTCTCTAACTCGCCCTCACCCTCACTCTCTCTCTAACTCGCCCTCACCCTCACTCTCTCTCTAACTCGCCCTCACCCTCACTCTCTCTCTAACTCGCCCTCACCCTCACTCTCTCTCTAACTCGCCCTCTCTCTCTCTCTCTCTCTCTCTAACTCGCCCCCTTTCTCTCTCTAACTCGCCCTCTCCCTCTCTAACTCGCCCTCTCCCTCTCTAACTCGCCCTCTCCCTCTCTAACTCGCCCTCTCCCTCTCTAACTCGCCCTCTCCCTCTCTAACTCGCCCTCTCCCTCTCTAACTCGCCCTCTCTCTCTCTAACTCGCCCTCTCTCTCTCTAACTCGCCCTCTCTCTCTCTAACTCGCCCTCTCTCTAACTCGCCCTCTCTCTCTAACTCGCCCTCTCTCTCTAACTCGCCCTCTCTCTCTAACTCGCCCTCGCCCTCTCTCTCCAACTCGCCCTCTCTCTCAATCTAACTCGCGCCCTCTCTCTCAATCTAACTCGCGCCCTCTCTCTCAATCTAACTCGCGCCCTCTCTCTGTCTAACTCGCCCTCTCTCTGTCTAACTCGCCCTCTCTCTCTAACTCGCCCTCTCTCTCTCTAACTCGCCCTCTCTCTAACTCTCTCTCTCTCTCTCTCTAACTCACTCTCTCTAACTCGCCCTCACCCTCACTCTCTCTCAACTCGCGCCCTCTCTCTCTCTAACTCGCCCTCTCTCTCTCTAACTCGCCCTCTCTCTCTAACTCGCCCTCTCTCTCTAACTCGCCCTCTCTCTCTCTAACTCGCCCTCTCTCTGTCTAACTCGCCCTCTCTCTGTCTAACTCGCCCTCTCTCTGTCTAACTCGCCCTCTCTCTCTCTAACTCGCCCTCTCTCTCTCTAACTCGCCCTCTCTCTCTAACTCGCCCTCTCTCTCTCTAACTCTCTCTCTCTCTAACTCGCCCTCACCCTCACCCTCTCTCTAACTCGCCCTCACCCTCACTCTCTCTCTAACTCGCCCTCTCTCTCAATCTAACTCGCGCCCTCTCTCTCTCTAACTCGCCCTCTCTCTGTCTAACTCGCCCTCTCTCTCTAACTCGCCCTCTCTCTCTCTAACTCTCACTCTCTCTCTCTAACTCGCCCTCACCCTCACTCTCTCTCTAACTCGCCCTCACCCTCACTCTAACTCGCCCTCTCTCTCTCTAACTCGCCCTCTCTCTCTAACTCGCCCTCTCTCTCTCTAACTCTCTCTCTCTCTAACTCGCCCTCACCCTCACTCTCTCTCTCTAACTCGCCCTCACCCTCACTCTAACTCGCCCTCTCCCTCTCTAACTCGCCCTCTCCCTCTCTAACTCGCCCTCTCCCTCTCTAACTCGCCCTCTCTCTGTCTAACTCGCCCTCTCTCTGTCTAACTCGCCCTCTCTCTGTCTAACTCGCCCTCTCTCTCTCTAACTCGCCCTCTCTCTCTAACTCGCCCTCTCTCTCTCTAACTCTCTCTCTCTCTAACTCGCCCTCACCCTCACTCTCTCTCTAACTCGCCCTCACCCTCACCTTAACTCGCCCTCTCTCTCTAACTCGCCCTCTCTCTCTCTAACTCTCTCTCTCTCTAACTCGCCCTCACCCTCACTCTCTCTCTAACTCGCCCTCACCCTCACTCTAACTCGCCCTCTCCCTCTCTAACTCGCCCTCTCCCTCTCTAACTCGCCCTCTCTAACTCGCCCTCTCTAACTCGCCCTCTCCCTCTCTAACTCGCCCTCTCTCTCTCTAACTCGCCCTCTCTCTCTAACTCGCCCTCTCTCTCTCTATCTCTCTCTCTCTCTCTCTAACTCGCCCTCACCCTCACTCTCTCTCTAACTCGCCCTCTCTCTCTCTAACTCGCCCTCTCTCTCTAACTCGCCCTCTCTCTCTCTAACTCTCTCTCTCTCTAACTCGCCCTCACCCTCACCCTCACTCTAACTCGCCTCTCCCCTCTCTAACTCGCCCTCACCCTCACTCTAACTCGCCCTCTCTAACTCGCCCTCTCCCTCTCTAACTCGCCCTCTCTCTCTCTAACTCGCCCTCTCCCTCTCTAACTCGCCCTCTCTCTCTCTAACTCGCCCTCTCTCTCTCTAACTCGCCCTCTCTCTCTCTCTAACTCGCCCTCTCTCTCTAACTCGCCCTCTCTCTCTAACTCGCCCTCTCTCTCTAACTCGCCTCTCTCTCTAACTCGCCCTCTAACTCGCCCTCTCTCTCAATCTAACTCGCGCCCTCTCTCTCAATCTAACTCGCGCCCTCTCTCTGTCTAACTCGCCCTCTCTCTATCTAACTCGCCCTCTCTCTGTCTAACTCGCCCTCTCTCTCTAACTCGCCCTCTCTCTCTAACTCGCCCTCTCTCTCTCTCTCTAACTCGCCCTCTCTCTCTCTCTCTAACTCGCCCTCTCTCTCTCTCTCTAACTCGCCCTCTCTCTCTCTCTAACTCGCCCTCCCTCTCTCTCTCTAACTCACCCTCACCCTGTCTCTCTCTCTCTAACTCGCCCTCCCTCTCTCTAACTCGCCCTCCCTCTCTCTAACTCGCCCTCTAACTCGTCCTCTCAATCTAACTCGCCCCGTCTCTCTCAGTCTAGCTAGTTTCCGCAGGTTCGCTTTTGCCGGCACAAATACTCCCCAGCTAAGTATGGACGTGTGTGAGTGTGTGCACGAGAAAGACATTTGTTGACAGAGACATATTTGGGGCGCATGTCAATCTATTTCACAGGAGTACAATAATACAGTGCAATCTACCACAAAAGGCAACGTTTGATAAGATTACACCCTCAAAACACCTTCAATAATAAATTACCTTCACAATGACGCGGAACATCAGGCGATAGATTCAATCAGTCCCTAAGCCCTGTGTGTTGTGTGTGTGTGCTTGTTAATCTTTGCGTTTATGTTTGTCCAACAGAGGGGTTTTTGTAAAATACCGTTATAAACGATAACTCCACTACCATGGCTGCTCTAAATACACAGCTCCTAGATAAACTTAACTTGGATACACACACACACACACACAAAAAAGACAATGTCAAGGTTTGTGTTTAGATGGTGAGCAAACAACCAGTTCTCGTAGTCATGGTGTTGAATGCAAGAGAAATGGGTCAGAGTGGCGACATTGAACGACTTTGAAAAGGGCCAAATTGTTATTGCCAGACGACTGGGTCAGAGCATCTTGTGTGGGGGTGCTCCCAGTCAGCAGTGGGGACTATCTACCAACAGTGGTCCTAGGAGGGACACATCTGGTGACAGGGTGTTGGGTGACCGAGCCTCATTGATCCACAAGGACAATTAAGGCTACTGATGGTCTGCTGAGAAGGTACGGACCGGTCAGAGAGCCCGTGATGACCTCATCGTACCCTGACCTCATCGTACCCTGACCTCATCGTACCCTGACCTCATCATACCCTGACCTCATCGTACCCGGCTGTGTTCGGGGCTGAGAAGGTACGGACCGGTCAGAGAGCCCGTGATGACCTCATCGTACCCTGACCTCATCGTACCCTGACCTCATCGTACCCTGACCTCATCGTACCCTGATATCATCGTACCCGGCTGTGTTCGGGGCTGAGAAGGTACGGACCGGTCAGAGAGCCCGTGATGACCTCATCGCCGAATGCTCCGCAAGTGGTTACGCAAACAGCGGTGCTGGACCTCGGAGTCGTGGACGAACGGTAGTCTGGTCCGACGACTCTCATTTTCTTTTACATCACATGAACGACCCTGCATTTGTGTGCACGGCTTTCCGTTTATATATAACTGGCAGCGGAGTTATAGAACCACGGAGAGCAGGCACAGAGAAGCTCCTGGGTGCCGGGGGACGGTTCCGGAAGATGATTGCCTCGCCAGCCCTGGCCTAACGCAGCTGCTTACCATTAGGGCTGTGCAGCCTGGCTGGAGAGGAGGGACCCGGAGCTGCGGTGGGGGAGACAGAGCTGAGAGCAAACTTATCTGTGGTTCATCTGCCGGGTTTCAGAGAGCGGGGAAGACGACGACCCAGGACACCCGACAGTGGTAGCGAGGCCCCAGACAGCGCTAGCGAGGCCCCAGACAGCAACAGCGAGGCCCCAGACAGCAACAGCGAGGCCCCAGACAGCAACAGCGAGGCCCCAGACAGCGCTAGCGAGGCCCCAGACAGCGCTAGCGAGGCCCCAGACAGCGCTAGCGAGGCCCCAGACAGCGCTAGCGAGGCCCCAGACAGCAACAGCGAGGCCCCAGACAGCGTTATTGAGGTCACAGACAGCGATAGCGAGGCCCGAGGCTAGAGCAGCTGCGAGTAAAAGCCTGGACCGACAGCGTCCGTTTCACCATTTTGCTTTGATTAAATATAGGCTTTCAGACACCTCACACTGTCCGTGTGCTGTGCTTCCATCCACCACAACTAGTTTAGCGTTTTATACAACATAGATAAGATTTTCTCAAAGGTACGCCACGACTCACTCCCACAGAAATATAGACATGGCTGAAATTAAATCGGGATAGTGAAAAAAAAATTCAAATAGCGAATTAATCCGGATGATCATCCGGCCTTGATGTTACGGGATCCAGGTTGGAAATGAAACCGGAAAACCGGGCTTTACAAGTACAATTCCATAGGACTCCTTCTCCAATCGAGGCAATGAACTAATGAACAATCCTGCTTAGCTTCCTAGGTGAGCCAGCAGTGGGGAACATAGTGCTCTGCTGCTGCTATTGGGAATGATTAAGTCCCTAATAAATACTAGGCATGTCAACAGCTACTACAGCCCATCTCTAACCAGGTAATCCTCTGATATTATAAGTAGAGTCTAACCCAATAAGGATCCTCAAGTGAATAAGTAAATGCCAACTGAGCTCTCTGGAAACTCTACAGTTGGTTATTTTGCACGCTATAAATGAACGCTGAATGAGTCTACCACTTTGATTATCATCGCTGTCTGGTGAATAATCAGTTATGTGCCTAATGAACAACTATTTGTTTAATGAATCATCGTGTTTGTAATGAAACACTGAGAGCGACTGAATCACATCGTGTATAATGAATTCCTGAATGTCTAATAACAAAAATGTGTTCATAGAATGAATGAATGAATATCAAATGAGTGACTGTATGTCTAACGAATCAATATCCAACCTACATTATAAATGTATTGTAAATAAGCAATTTACTTGCATTTCTGCTCGCCCCTTAAGAAAACAGTCTGACAAACATGTTCGAAGAAATATCCAGAGCCCAGTCCTCTAACCACCGAAGTTGTCAGTCTATTAAAATCATATTAACCCTGTGACATCAAAAGAGACCCAAAAGCCAAGATCATCTGTGTAAACCGTGATCTCGGCTCTGTACCTCGTCGGTTTCTTATGAGCACTGGTTAGTGCTGATAAGTGATCAAAAAAGTTAAACTCATGAACAGAAAAGGACAAGTAATTGCGCTGCATTTTTCCGTGCCGTTAGCGTAGCTAAGAAGCCCAATAAAATCAGCGGTTGTTCTCCATGTCCGCATTGTACACATTCCAAAGGCGGCATTACCTAAAGGCTGCTGGTGGAGGACAAGGCAAGACGTTCCCTGGATACAGTGGGAGGCTTTTAGAAAAGCCGCTGCCTTCAGGGCACACGTAACCGCGGCTCGCGTTTCAATCCGACCCACTGCTCTTCTGGCCTAAACTATGTCCTAGTTTTCTTTTCTTTTTTCTTTATCCAATAAAAGCCTTTTTTGTCAAATGGTAGAGACTATTCGTAATTAAGAAAGGTGCGCGGAAAAGGGCAATAGCCGAGAAAGGCAGAGATAGGAAATGATTAAAAGTGGCTTGGGGGGTGAGGGGGTGAGGGGGGGTTGAGGGCAGGGGGTGAGGAACGAGCAATAACAGTCTCATCCTACTAGGCTCAATGTGCTTTCAACTAGGTCCAAGTGTCTTCACTTCCCTTCGAATAAATCATTTATCGAGGAAGCCGTGGCAGAACTGAGTGTGTGTGCGTGTGTGTGTGTGTGTGCGTGTGTATGTGTGTGTGTGCGTGTGTGTGTGTGCGTGTGTATAATTACATACTATGGTAATCAGGTAAGGAATGAAAGGTGCACTGCATTACTGTGACGCCATGAGTTGCTAATTGTGACTTCTGCCAGTTTCCGGATATCTGTCACCATTCTTGTCTCCTAGTTACAAGTTACAGAGTTAGGCTACGAGGCATTGAGTTTTTACGACAAACTCAGGATACAAACAAATCTACCCCCCGGTTCCAAAGCTACAATCTGGGATTGCTTTTTAGGTAAACGGCACACGACCACTTTCACGTCAGTATGTCAGTCATTAAGAAGACAATATGATAGATGCACCAGATCCTAGAATACATCTTTAAACAAAGGATGAGGTCGGTTGAGGTCTAATGTGTTCAAAGACGGCATATGGATCTGTCTCGGCAATTAGACCGAAATCGGAATCGATTCTATTTCCATTCCAATCAATTCAAGAAACGCCCGGACATTACCATTATTTTCACGATTTTTTGATGAAGTAACTTTAAATCAGAATTTAGTTTTATTTTCAAATTGACTCAAATGTATATTGAACTGAACGTAACCCCGGCAGGCTTGATATTGGAATGGATAATGGAGTGGATAATGTATTAATTAATCCGCAGAGAAGCGGGAGAGAACAAAGGGGTCATACTATTAGCAAAGGCTGCACTTTGTGTGTAACCGGAGTGCTTTAGATTTGCTCCATGATGGATAATGTGTTTCTCAGATTAGCATTTTAATAATACCAGAGGAGTCTCATGTCTACTCAGCGGAATCAAATCACCTCAACCTTTTGGTGGCGTACGCGGAAACTATAAAACACGCAAGGGTTCTGAAGTTACAAAGTTACCAGTCATGAAGTAACTGGATATTGATCACTCTGTGAACAAATGGAACACGCTAATTACTACAGTAGCTGTTGGTCAAAGACTCCTCAAGTTAATAAGATGTGTTTTACGAACGGTAGATGCACCCTATGTAATGCACAACTATTACCAGAGTTCTGATCAAATGAAGTGCACTATAAGGGGAAGGGCACCATTAGGGATCCATTTTAAGACCCCTTGTCCAGCTCTAAAGTCTAGATGTGTGATACGCCAGCGATTCAGTACATTTGGGTGACTCTTTTTCACTGATTTGAGAGTGATTCGTTCTTCTAATTGACTCATATATTTGAACTGCTTCTTTGACCGGTTAGCTGCAACACTTCTTCAGTCTTTTCTATTGCAAGCTTGTTAGGAGCTCTCTCAGCTCATTGGCTCCGGGAACGTGCTCCGACTACAAAATACCCATCACGTGAAAAAAACGGATAGTGCACAGAGATGTAAAATACATAATTGATTGCATTGTGGAATAATGAACACAATTAATTTCCAAATATATTGGGTTAGGCTGTCACTGTAATCAAGCTGAAAGCATTTCACCAAGACTCATTCACTATCTTGACCAGAGCAGTTCAACTTCAGTGCTGGTGGGCCAAAACCCTTCTGATGTTTAGATTTACCCAGTAGTAAAGTGCTCTCACCTGGGGGACCACACATGTGGACAGTCCCGTATTGGAAGGCAAAACCAGAGGTTGCAGCCCTCCAGGTGTTCATTAACCGTGATCCAGACCCATCTAGAAGCTATAAAGAAACTGTCAATTTCAATTTGTTTGCAGAGAAATCACAAATGCACGTTGTTTAAAGACCATGACCACAAACACAGAACACCCTTTTAACTCTCCATCTGAAAGATCTCAGAGTGTTGTCTTCTTTCGTGTTCTGGTGTATCAGTACAGGAAATAGTGACCCCTACTGGCTCCATGAGCATCTGGACTGACCAGAACCCACCCTGCTTGGGTTTAGAGGTTTACTATGAATGGAAATAGTGACCCCTACTGGCACCATGAGCATCTGGACTCACCAGAACCCACCCTGCTTGGGTTAAGATGTTTACTATGAATGGAAATAGTGACCCCTACTGGCTCCATGAGCATCTGGACTCACCAGAACCCACCCTGCTTGGGTTAAGATGTTTACTATGAATGGAAATAGTGACCCCTACTGGCTCCATGAGCATCTGGACTGACCAGAACCCACCCTGCTTGGGTTAAGATGTTTACTATGAATGGAAATAGTGACCCCTACTGGCTCCATGAGCATCTGGACTGACCAGAACCCACCCTGCTTGGGTTAAGATGTTTACTATGAATGGAAATAGTGACCCCTACTGGCTCCATGAGCATCTGGACTGACCAGAACCCACCCTGCTTGGGTTAAGATGTTTACTATGAATGGAAATAGTGACCCCTACTGGCTCCATGAGCATCTGGACTCACCAGAACCCACCCTGCTTGGGTTAAGATGTTTACTATGAATGGAAATAGTGACCCCTACTGGCTCCATGAGCATCTGGACTGACCAGAACCCACCCTGCTTGGGTTTAGAGGTTTACAGTACAGTACAGCCAAATATGCAGTTCGCATCCAACCAGAAAGTGCAAAAGTACAGTCCAAAAATACTACGCAGGGCAGTGAAATACTATGTAGGGCAGTGAAATACTATGTAGGGCAGTGAAATACTATGTAGGTGAGTGTAATACTATGTAGGGGAGTGTAATACTATGTAGGGGAGTGTAATACTATGCAGGGCAGTATAATACTATGTAGGGGAGTGTAATACTATGCAGGGGAGTGTAATACTATGCAGGGGAGTGTAATACTATGTAGGGGAGTGTAATACTATGTAGGGGAGTGTAATACTATGTAGGGGAGTGTAATACTATGTAGGGGAGTGTAATACTATGTAGGGGAGTGTAATACTATGCAGGCCAGTGTAATACTATGTAGGGCATTGTAATACTATGTAGGGGAGTTTAATACTATGTAGGGGAGTTTAATACTATGTAGGGAAGTGTAATACTATGCAGGCCAGTGTAATACTATGTAGGGCATTGTAATACTATGTAGGGGAGTGTAATACTATGTAGTAATACTATGTAAGGGAGTGTAATACTATGTAGGGGAGTGTAATATTATGTAGTAATACTATGTAAGGGAGTGTAATACTATGTAGGGGAGTGTAATACTATGTAGTAATACTATGTAAGGGAGTGTAATACTATGTAGGGGAGTGTAATATTATGTAGTAATACTATGTAGGGGAGTGTAATACTATGTAAGGGAGTGTAATACTATGTACGGGAGTGTAATACTATGCAGGCCAGTGTAATACTATGCAGGGCAGTGTAATACTATGCAGGGCAGTGTAATACTATGCAGGGCAGTGAAATACTATTTAGGGCAGTGAAATACTATTTAGGGCAGTGAAATACTATTTAGGGCAGTGTGTCAATGAGCCAATGTGGGTCAAATGGGAGTCATCAGTGTTGTATTGACAGGTAACATATTTTGGCATAGGAAGAAGGACGCGTGTACAAAAGAACCTCATACATACGGTTCTTTGATGGTGTGTGTAACATCTCCGGATATGCAGGATACTGGAACAGCATGTATGAACGAGGATTACTAAATTCTAGGACTTACACTTGAAATAAGGTTGTGACAAGAAACGCTGTGGAACTGAGGAAACTGATTAGGATGATGGGCAAACAAGACACAGGTGGCAAAACTAAAGTAGACACTGGGAAAACTAATGAACAGGGTATTCACACAGAACATAGAAACAGACTAACTAGAACTGAAAGACACTGAACATAGAAGTGCAACAGCCGGCACTGGTCGTGCCAGGTTGTTTCTGTGTAAGGCAGTTTTTTACTGGTCCTGAGGCCCTCGTTATCGTCAATAACATTTTGGCCCACAACTTGGGTGCCTTGGCCAGAAAGCTGAAAGTTGGCACAATTGGATCTTACATCATGGCAAAGATAAACATAGATATTTGTTTGCACATGTTAAATAAGGAGCAGGTCCTCAATTTCCAAAGACAGATATTTAGTTCCTATCACAAATGAAATGAACAAATATGGCCTTACAGCACTAATTTATAATCTATATAGAAAAAAGGCAAGAGACCCGCCTTTTACTGTGTCATCGATAAACATGAAATATCTTCCCTAAATGTGTGTTCTGCCATAAGGAACAGGGGGTTAGTAAAAATAAAAGAAACAAATAGCTTCAACAGTCAACTATCGTATCGTATGCACTTTGTTGTGAGAGATCAATGCAGAAGAAACCTTTGATTGAGTGGGATGGAGATATCTATGGGCTGCAGAGCAACATCGAGAATTCAAATTTCATTAACATGATGAGAACAATGTGCCAATACCTCAGCTTCAGTAATAAAAACGCAATATCTGCTTTGGTCCGTTCAGAATCCCCAGAAGCAATTGTCAAGTAAATCCAATTTGTTTTATGCTATTTTAACTGTCCCTAAAACCCCTGGCCCATGTAATTCTTCCGTGGGTGCCAATTACATTAATCTCTCTCAAATTGACTGATCACCACATCTCATTATATATTCGGATCAAATGTCACTATATTTCGGCAATTTAAGCTCAATAGGCCGGAAATGACACACTGATCAAACAATTTCATCTCACCTCAATTTATCAAATGTATCTAACATATGAATTCCTACTGCCTCAGACGACCCCAATGGCAGACTCAATAAGTGTCTAATTTTATACATCTTATCTGAATAAAGAATATTCAGTCAACAGTGATGACAAACTAAATTAGTTGCAAAATAGGCTGTAAAAAAAATAAACCAATAAGCTAATAAGTGATATGTCAAGAAAAAAATATGGGAATTGTACACTTAAAGGTTGAGGTTAAAGTCAGAGACGATGTCAGAGAGTCTCTCAGGGGTGTGGATTCAAGTCTGGTCTTGTTCGATTTGTACCGGATGTCTGAAGTGGAGTTTGTGTCTGATGAACATGGGGACCGGATTCTATATATGGCTGTTAATTATATACTAATATTTATTCTCAATATCTTGCTAGAACGATATGGGCTGTAACTAAAATATCAAAGCAGCCGGAATGCTCTAAAGCACTTTAAAGTCCAGCAAATTGCATAAAAGAATAGCTGGTGTTGCTGTTTTTTAAAGTAGTTGTTATGTTTTGTGTTTATACGACGATGAAAACGAAAAAGAAATCTGGTTCCACGTGTTAAATAGCCCATTGGTCACCGCCCACACAGAAAACAATTAAATATTAAGTCATCCTATCGGACAGGCAAATAAAGTGTAAATAAACTAAAAAAAAAGACATAAAAGCACTAGCGGCGCCAGGATTTTTATTGTAGGTGGGCCTCTAGAAAACCGGATGGGCCAGTTAAATAAGGCAAAAAAACAATCTCTGTTTCAGCCCTTTTCTGCGGCACTGAGGACACGTGGGGTAGAAGTCGCTGATTGGCTGAGAAGCTATCACTCAAAGCTTTCCTCGCGCTGCTTATTGGACGAACTGCTAGAATGAAAATCATTCACTAATCACTAGGCTGCGTCAAAGGGTAAAACATCAGACTTAGGAAAAAGAAACTCCTCGATCAATGCCAACAGAGTGCCTCTGAAGGACAGTGTAACCTTTAGCCAATCAGTAGCTTGCATATGCAGTAGCCGGCTTTATGAGCAGATCTCCATTCAAACCGGTCGTTTAGATAATCAGTCCCTGCCAGTCTTGTTTTTCTCTGCAGTTTCTCGCTGTGAAATGTCCCTGTGATGAAGTTCGGCTACCGGGATATTCTAGGTCAGTCCGCCCTCCTTCACGCCAACCCCCCCACTGTGACTGACTGCTCCATCACTGTCGCACAGCCAGATTGGATGCCGAGGTACTAATAAAGACAAGGAACACATGCCGGGTTGATAAATACCCTCAGCGAGAGCCTGTGTGTGCACGTCTGTGTGCGTGTGCGTGTGTGCGCATCTGTGTGCAGGTCTGAGTGCGGGTCTGTGCGTGTGTGTGTGTGGGTCTGTGCATGTGTGTGTGTGTGTGTGGGTCTGTGCATGTGTGTGCGTGTGTGCGCATCTGTGTGCAGGTCTGAGTGCGGGTCTGTGTCACGTTCGCGGACTGAACGGGTGTTTGGAAGCAGGCGCAAGCTCAATGGAACATAACAGGGATGAACAGAGACATCATTATAACGAACAAACCAAACTAAAAACTACACACATAGTGCTGGAAACAAACAACGGCAGGTGGGCCAAATAAAACACAACAATGAAACAGAACAGAACACTAGGTACAGGAAACAAGAGAGAAACAGACTTACTCTGGGATAGGAACAAGCAACAGGAAACAATGACCCAACAAATGCAAGAGACACTGGGGAGACTATATGATGAACATAACGAGGACTAACAGGCAACAGGTGAACAAGGGCAGGAAAATTTGTGACAAAACTATATACATGAAACAACCACTAGAGGGAGACAGAAACATGCACACAAAACAGGGGCACATACAAAAACCCTTACAGTCTGTGTGCGCGTCTGTGTGCGCGTCTGAGTGCGCGTCTGTGTGCACGTTTGTGTGCGGGTCTGTGTGCGCGTCTCGCGTCTGTGTGCGGGTCTGTGTGCGCGCTGGGTAAGACTGCGGTAGGTGCCGAGGCGACAGGAAACCAAATAAAACCCAGACCGGGTCTCATAAGAATGGAATCATAACATATCAGAGTGTTTCCTAAAAGTTGGATTTGAAGCATTTTGTAAATCAAACCCACAGTTTATTATGATCACAGCAGTGTGTGGTTTGAGACGCACAAGGTGAGATAGGCTTCTAACCACTGTTATAACCCAATGGAAACAATATTATCAGCAACAATATCACAAGGCTTCAGACCATCTTTCTATGCTGGCCAGGTGCTCCATCATAATTGGCTAACACCACGCTAGGATAATATTGTCTGTTGACTAGACGTCCACACCTGATTAATGACCGATCACAGGGGTTTGACGGGACCAATGACAAGTCACTACTTTTCACCTCCAAGTAGTTTTCTACCTACTGGGGAAGTTGGCAAATTGGCTGTAGGTTTGCGTTACTGACACAGGCCAATTATAGAAAACGGGGGCTTGGATGATGGATTTAGACCTGACAACCTGTGAGGCAAAAATTTATTATTAAAGTACGAGTGCTGCTGTGAAACATATTGTGATGGGATGTTGTGTTGGGATGTAAACAAAAAAAAAATACTAGACTTAGTGCTAGAACCAAATGTGGGCAAGGATATCCTAGGTCAAGAGCATTGTGCCAGTAACACATGGTTGTTGGTTCTAATCTCTGGGCCGATAAGATGAAAAACCTTGCTGTTCTGAGAAAGATGATGACCTTAATCGCTCCGAGGTCTATGTTATAAATGTAAGACACAGTATGAAAATATATATATTAATATAGTGACATCCGTTCAAAACGTCAACTCATAGTAAACCCATTTTATGTACTGGAAATAAAAATATATCGCTGTTGACAGGAGTATCAGGGGAAAGTGCAATAGTGTAGCGGCTCAGACGTGTTCTATTTATATTACGCCACTTGTGTCCCGCGCTCAGCAGGTTGCCAAGGCGACTACCGTATCACTGCTTGGAAATACGGCAAACATCCAACAGCATCAAGTAATAGAAAGTTGGTTGGCATTGGCGCTTCTGCCATGTCCGACGGTTACCAAACTCTACGTAGGTTAGAGGGTTAACTGGAATTACTACTGCATTTAAATACGCCGTTACGGTTTAAATGGAGCGCTGAGTTGTGATCAGCAGGAATAAATCTATGCTCCAGATCTATGGGCTGGATCGAGTTGTTTAACGCTTTCTTAACGCGGCGCCGTTGTCAGAGAGTGATAAGCAACACTGTTACCGAACACCACGCCCATTAACCTCCATTTACTCTCTTGTTTTTGCTCTCACTTCATTTTCTCTGTTTAGGACAAGATCTCTTTCAGTCGTCACAACCGAGGTGGCGCGCGCCGAGTTCGCCAACCGGAAGAGACGCTGGAGCTTGAAGGGGCGCAATCACGGCGGCGGCGGCAAGCCGGTTTGCACCGCCCTTTACGGAACCCCGGGGTCATTATGCAGTGATGTGGATAAAAGGCCGAATTGCAATGCAGCGCAAAGCAGACTTCAGCGCCACATGAGTCCCCGCGCCCGCGCGCGCGTGTGTGTGTGCTATTATTGACCAGGCAACTGATTAGGCCGACATCACTCCGCTAAGTCTTCCACCACCATCCGCAGGTGTATGTGTGGGGCTCGATTACCCTCCATCCCATGCACATTACGACAAATCAGCCTCGGCTCCACATCAATGCGTAACGGTGCCCCGTTTGCCTGTTCCTACCGAGCACACAATACATATTAACACTCGGCCGCCGCGGTGCCAGCCGGGCGCCTCAGTAATTGGATCCCCGGCCGACCGCGCAGTCTCCTTCCGTTCTGCCCGGTCCCCGTCGGTCCTCCCCCACACGTACAGACACAGAGGCACCGCCGCGGCTCCTCCCTCCCGCTAACAATGCTATCTGCTCTCATTAAGTCTGCATTGTGTCTTAACTGTAGCCTCGTGTACCGACGCCCGATAACCTATTATCCACAGCTGTCTGTCAAACACAATAGCAGCCGGCTTATCGAAATGAACATTTCCATAATATTAAACCTTCCCCTGCCCACACCGACGGCCCGGGCTCTGTTTCGTTCCACAAATTGCGGGGTATCGAAAGGGGATCCCGACCGGGCTGGAGCCAGACAAAAGCCTGCGTACGTTTCGATAATGGAATCATGGCACTTCGAACAAGACTCGGTTCAAGGGGTTAATGGCTTTTTTAGCGTAGAGGGGAGTGTCTCGTCGTGGGGAAATAATAACTTGTCATTAAACTGGATGATTTGCACGCTTAAAGGTGAGGCGCAGATTGTACCTTCTTGATTTTTTTTTATCTCAGCAAACTGCGATGGCGTTAGGGTGGCCAGTCTTATAACACCCAGCATCACACTACTTGTGGTAAAAGTCCAGTAAAGGGGTTGAAGGGGTCCTTCCTTATGGTCTAAAGTGAGATGGAATCCCAAATTCCCCAGGTCTATGCAGACAACATTACCAAATGTATGTTAATGTCTTCAGGGTGGGACATTTTATATATAATCCATCATATTTATTTCATTAGGCAGCTTATGAATCAGCAGTTGTCACAAAGTGCTTTTACAAAACATCCAGCCAAAAAACCTCGAAGCAGGCAGCAAATAGGGGGATGAACAATGCCTAGAATAACACATTAAGAGGGTAGAAACGTAGGAAGAAACCTGGAGAGGAACCTGGAGAGGAACCACACAGTCCTTTTCTGAGTACCAAACATAATAATGAATAAATGCATGTGTGCTTTGTATAGAACATGATCCAAGTCAGAAGAAGCATGACCGGATGGACAAGGACAGGGACACTCAGAGGGGGGGAGGGGATGATGAGAGCCTGCCTGGAATAGGCTGCAAGGGTGGATTGCATCCAAGCCATTCATTCACCTTCACACCCCTGAGGCCAAACTAGACCTAATCATAGACCTTGCTGAAGAGAAAGGTCTTTGGTAGACACTCAAAGGTTTGCAATGTGACTCCACCTCTAACCGTGATTCGGCAGATCATTCGACAGTAGTGAAGCTCTGTAGGAGGAAGCTCTGCCTCCAGCTGTTTGTCTAGAACTTCTAGGAGGCCTGCATCTTGTGAGCTATTGTTAACACTACCTGGTTTTGCCTCTGTCTGACTGAATTGAGCCAGTTTCAATACCTAAGCCAACTGCTCTGCTATCAACGGACTCGACTATGCTAGCATGCTGGCTAGCAGCCTGATCAGGCGTTGCCCTATATCTGGGAGAGTCCTAAAATAAGAGCCAATTAACTACAGACTCTACCTCTAGCGGGGGGGGCACTTTGTTTTCAGCCTGCGATTAAGCAGTGTGATTCTGCTGTAAATCACATCACTGTGATTACTCGATGGCGACGTCTCTCTCGTGAATTTACACGCAGACGCTATGTTCTGCTTTGTGACCTCTGACTGTTTCATTCTAACGTCATTGGTGCCAACATGAATAACAATATCTCCGTACTCTCTATACTTGACAGTTTTTGACATTGCAGCACGAATCCCAGATTCCCGGCTATATCGGTTGCCTCCCTCTACAGTTGTAAACAGTGTTTGTGGTTTATTTTTTTGTCTAATACAGCAGGTAATGGAGTCACCGATAAATCGGGTTTTCAATTATTCCGGGCTACCGGTAGAAAATGACGGCCTATTATTTCCTCAGAAGGCGGCTTGGGTCTCCATTCCGACAATTTCTGTCAGCTCTAATTGCGACTCAAGTTTAGCAGGTCGGCAGCATTTTCAAAGTTGCCGGGGCCCGGCAGAGAGGTTGTTTTTTCAGTTTCTACACTAACATAGGGAAAAGCAATTTGGATACGGCACGTCAACAATTAGGAACTGTCCTACATTTGGCAGGTCTCTTGACTCTATGGTCCTTAAAGATCCAATAGAACAGAGCCATCTAGTGACATTTTTGCTAAACAGAGACGTATTTACAGCCGTGAAAACGTTGCTGAGCAGAGCCAACTTTACATCAGTTATGATCTTGCTGAGCAGAGCCAACTTTACATCAGTTATGATCTTGCTGAGCAGAGCCAACTTTACATCAGTTATGATCTTGCTGAGCTGAGCCAACTTTACATCAGTTATGATCTTGCTGAGCAGAAACAACTTTCCAGCAGTTATAATGTTGCTGAGCATCAACACATAGCCATCTTTATTCATTCAAAATTGTGGATAGTCAACGGATGAAAGTAATGGGAGCAAAGATAGAAAAAAAAAACGGAATTGGCATGTCATGAATGAGGATTTTATGGGGCGTGTGTGTGTGTGTGTGTGTGTGTGAAATGTGTCTCCTCTGATGAGGTGCCATTTGCAGTACGGTGGTCCCCTACACTGTCAAGTCCACCCCGGTCTCCATCTGTCTCAGTGTGATTCTATGATGTTAATAGATTGCATTTAGTCTCGCCAGTTATTAAAGCTCCTCTGGTACACTTTGGTTGTTGGCTTTGACTGAGACAGAATGAAGTGACAAGAGGCATGAGAGAAAAACCCATGTGCGCGCGACAAACACACACACACACGTGCGCCGGGACACATACGCGTGCACGCACACACACAGACACACACACAGACACACACCCAAACCCACACCCACACACACACACACACACACACACACACACACACACACACACACACACACACACACACACACACACACACGTGCGCCGGGACACATACGCGTGCACGCACACACACAGACACACACACAGACACACACCCAAACCCACACCCACACACACACACACACACACACACACACACACACACACACACACACACACACACACACACACACACACACACGCTGTGTGTATATGGATGACAACAAAGGTCATCTCCATAAGTATTCAACGCCACTTCCTCTGTTGATGGGGAGATTATGTGATTATGCACAATTGTTTGTCGCCAAAGTCATTGAATGTTATAGAGCACATTTGCATATCCACGGCCGTTATTGCCATTTAAAAGGTTATCTCGACGATCTCCCCGGAAACATTTGCATTGGAGACCGAGGTGGGCACGGGAGGGTTAGCCGTGGTCAAAACAACTGACCGTCCGTTCCTCGGAGGTCAGTACCTCTGTTGATGCTGCCGCACAGTATGTCAATGAGAACATGGTGTATATGAGGCGTCACAAACAGCACACTACTGCCTACATCAAGGGTCTACAACTCTGATCCTGCAAGGCTGGGACACGCATCGGTTTCATCCTCGTCTACTGAGAGGCTGACTCGTCGGGGGCCACCAGTTGATTTTCATTTACTTCCCGGTTGAAACCGAAACAAAACGGTGGCTGTTAGGGGAGTGTGTGTGTGTGTGTGTGTTTGCGTGAGCTAAGTGAGAGAATACTGGACCAAGGGGGACCCAGCGCTGTATCCGGCCTATCAGAGTGAGGGGTGGGGTCGTTGTCCAGGGTGTCCTCCTCAAGTGCCCGTGGGAAATATAGAGCCGTTTTCTGCTAAGCTGGCCTTTTCCTGCCTGGCTAAATTAGATCCTCAGGGTCCTCTAGGTGTTATTGCACACCATAAAGTGTGTTAGTGGACCTATCTGGGAAACCAGTTCTTTTTGACTCAAAAACAGTGGCCAACTTCCCCCCGCTTTTACGGATGCCTCGATCAAGCCTTCCACCAATAACTCAACGTGTCTTTTCATCCATCAAAGGCCGCCTCTATTCCGGGCCCGTTATAAATTTGTTTTTAGAGACGTGAGCTTTAATCAGGCATCTAGAGACCGCGGCATGGCTCTAACTGGATCAATAATCACCATTACGATCCTGATTTACATCCAGAAACAAGTTTGACTATGTCTCTGTTTAAGTTAATTAGCTTGTTAGCAGGTTTGTAATTACATTCTGAACTCCCTGGGCAGTATGGCTGCCTTTTGCAGGCAGTCTGATTTTCCCCCATTTAAAAAAAACTGATCTGATTGGTCAAAAGGCCACCACACAGAGTCCTTAAACAGAATCATCGTCTTTAACGAAGCCAGATGGAGATTAATGGGAGAATAATGTGGGGGATGACCAGTGGCTGCAGGTGTCGTCAGGCTGCGTCAGAAACACAACCAGCAGAACTCAGGGCAGGAACAGCTGAGTCATTTGGGCCTGGTAGATCTGAGAGGTAGTCAACATGCTCACGTCCTCATGTCAAACGAGACACCGAGAATGCTAGAGAGATGTCGGGAAATTCACTCCTCGGGCTGTGGCCTACCTCGGGCTGTGGCCTACCTCGGGTCGTGGCGTAACTCGGGTCGTGGCGTAACTCGGGTCGTGGCCTACCTCGGGTCGTGGCCTACCTCGGGTCGTGGCCCACCTCGGGTTGTGGTCCACCTCGGGTTGTGGCCTACCTCGGGTCGTGGCCTACCTCGGGTCGTGGCCCACCTCGGGTTGTGGTCCACCTCGGGTTGTGGCCTACCTCGGGTTGTGGCCTACCTCGGGTTGTGGCCCACCTCGGGTTGTGGCCTACTTCGGATTGTGGCCTACCTCGGGTTGTGGCCCACCTCGGGTTGTGGCCTACTTCGGATTGTGGCCTACCTCGGGTTGTGGCGTACCTCTGGTTGTGGCCTACCTCGGGTTGTGGCATACATGGGGTTGTGGCCTACCTCAGGTTGTGGCCTACCTCGGGTTGTGGCATACATGGGGTTGTGGCCTACCTCGGGTTGTGGCGTACCTCTGGTTGTGGCATACATGGGGTTGTGGCCTACCTCGGGTTGTGGCATACATGGGGTTGTGGCCTACCTCGGGTTGTGGCATACATGGGGTTGTGGCCTACCTCAGGTTGTGGCGTACCTCGGGTTGTGGCCTACCTCGGGTTGTGGCATACATGGGGTTGTGGCCTACCTCAGGTTGTGGCCTACCTCGGGTTGTGGCCTACCTCGGGTTGTGGCCTACCTCGGGTTGTGGCATACCTCGGGTTGTGGCATACATCGGGTTGTGGCATACCTCGGGTTGTGGCCTACATGGGGTTGTGGCCTACCTCAGGTTGTGGCGTACCTCGGGTTGTGGCCTACCTCGGGTTGTGGCATACATGGGGTTGTGGCCTACCTCAGGTTGTGGCCTACCTCGGGTTGTGGCCTACCTCGGGTTGTGGCCTACCTCGGGTTGTGGCATACCTCGGGTTGTGGCATACATCGGGTTGTGGCCTACCTCGGGTTGTGGCGTACCTCGGGTCGTGGCGTACCTCGGGTTGTGGCATACATTGGGTTGTGGCCTACCTCGGGTTGTGGCCTACCTCGGGTTGTGGCCTACCTCGGGTTGTGGCATACATCGGGTTGTGGCATACATCGGGTTGTGGCGTAGAGGACAATCCTCCCAGGGGAATGTGCAACCCTGGGCTAAACTGAACAGACAAATGCAGTGTAAAAACGGAGGGTCAAACTACGCTTAATAATAGAATTTGCTGAGGAGATGAGTCTTTAGTGCACTCAAAAAAATGATTCAAGCCCTTCTTAGAGATGACACATTTAAATATAGTTAGCTTTATTAAAATATTTTTAGTTAAGATCATATGTAAACACATTTAGGTGGTTTAACAAAAAAATATTAATAGCTCTACCTAAGAGATTGATTTACGTTAGACCGACAAAAATAAATCTCATACGGGACCGCCCTTTGCGCATGTGCGAGACAGCGCACTCTTTCTGTTCCTGCTGATCACTTTATTCACTTCACCGCATGCTCTGGCTAGTGATGTGCGATACCACTTGCCACTGCTTTTCGATCCGATACCGAGTAATACACAGGCTGGTATTGCCGATACCAATACCAATACATTTTATGTATTTTATTCCTAGTGTGGTGTGACAACTTGGATTATAGGGGCCAGAACGAAATAAATAAATGCATACATACTTAAATAATTGAATAGCAAAATACAAAGCTAAATATATAATTTAATGCCTAATTGACGTACACAATTTATAAATTCCAAATTAAATGAGACACTAAATATATAAATGTTACATGTACTTGTGTGTGTATATAGATTTAAGTTTTCATTTCTTCACATTTATTTATTTATACTTTCATTCATCCACGGTGTAATTTGCTGCAGCAAAATAAATCTCTCGTCACTCGTCGGAATTCAGGGGTCGGTTAAAGCCTAGTCAGTCATAGTCAATCTGCACTAGTCTTCGGAAGGATTAGTTCATTCCCCTAACCGGATATAATTAGACTTTTCCGTGACAAAAAGTTACTTATGATAACATAAACACTCACTTTAAATTACTGAGTTTTAATATCGATCTTTTTATATGATAATCGATACTAGAGCAGGAGTTGTTGGTATCGTAAATATCGATACTTTAGTATCGATCCGCAAATCACTAGCTCTGGCTACAACTTACAAGTACAACGCAAAGATAACTTCTGGAGGACGCGGCTAAACCAAAGTGGAAATCCACTACTTGGTAAGTGTTCGTTTTCTGTAGTAGATTAAATAGTATCTAATTGTCAAATAAAGTTAATGCCGTATTACTGTCCGAAATGTGTGCAACAGTTAAATTAGCCAAATTTCATTCTTCAAAGTTGAAGGGAGTTGGTGGCTAGGTAGTGCTAATTTTAGACTTTTAACTTTAATGTTTATTGACGTAGCGTTAGAGGCAACACATTGACTGCTTTAGTTAACTTAGTTATTTGTCGCCGCAATATTGGACAGCAACATTGACCTGTAGACAAAAGTAAAAGTGTGTGTGTGTGTATAGACCCTTTTACTGTTTGTAAACAATGATGACGTAGCAACGTATGCGCGCGCATTTGGGTAACAGAAGTACGGCGAGAATCAGCAGCCTGTCAAGCTACGCGAGCTGATTAAACGTCACAGACAGAGAAACTTATTTGAAAAAGTTGACTTTTATATGCTTGTAATTTCTCTCGGGTGTACACGCTCGGTTTCTCAACTAAATAGCTATATAGCTTTGTGGTGTCTACTGGGTTTTAGGCAATTTGCCACCAGGTTCCCATTCAACACTAACCTCAATCTATTTGGCTGTTCTATGCAAATCAGATGATGTCAAGGCCTATGGTTTTGAAAATGTTTTAGATCCTCTTTTGCAAGATTTGGGTACATTAGAAAAGCATGGTGTCTTTATTTCTCAGCTTGGTCAGTTTGTTATAGGTACTGTTCAGTGTGTAAGCGCTGACAATCTTGGAGCCCATGGAATATGTGATTTGTTTTGAGTTTTCTGGTGGGTCCACATACAGGTTTGGTACTGGTGACAAATCAGAGTTTCAGACTAACGATGCTTTTCAGAACCAGAGACCTCCATGATGTTCATGTCAAGTCTGCTCAGAAAAATGCAACTATTTGCCTATTGTGTTGCTAGTTTTGAAAAAGTGTGATATCTGTTTGAAAAATTTGAACAATAAAGTATTTGTGCTTTTTCTGGAAAACAAATATGTGTATTTGCCATAGCCAATTGGTTGTTACTGCCAATAGCAGATTATTTTCTTTCCATTTTATGTAATAGTAGTTCAAATCTTTATGTATTTAAATAAAAAAAAGTGTCAACCAGGTTTGTTTCATGTGTATGTTGATGGAGGATCAAATTTGAAAAAAATGTTTGATATTTAATTGATTTTCTGATAATTATGAACATTTGAGTCGGACAAACATAAATCAATTTCATTTAGGTAATGTATTATTTTTTAGCTGAATTAGATACAAATGAGTTAGGCTAACTCAATGACATACTGTTGTATCTATCTGATAAAAATGAGTTTGCTAACTCATTTATGTTATGTTGTATCTATCTGATAAAAATTAGTTAGCCTAACTGATTTAAATTTTGTTGAATGTATGAACATTTTGAGTCGGGAATACATATATTTATTGGATCGAAATCCTGCCAACAATTTAATTGAGTTCATCCAATGAGTGTGGACAACAAAAGGTTGAGACAATAAAAACGGCACATCCACAGTAATGGAGCTCCGTGGGGAAAAGAGCTGCCACCAGCTGTTCCTTTAGAGGTTCTAGGGACAAGGAGGAGGCGGGCATCACGTGCACGTATGTATGGCTTAAAAAAAATCACAGGTACGTAAGAGCAATTCTATGTAATGCTTTAAAGGTTAATAATAACACTTTAATATCAGGCCTAGCCTAAACAGGCAGTGGGTGTAAAGAGGCTAACACTGGAGTAATGTGGTCAGAATTTATTGTTCTAGTTCTGATTCTAGCAGAAGTGTTTAGCACCAAGTTTTACAATCAGAATCAGAAAAGTGTTTAATCAGGTCACGAATGGAGCGGCGTAGTGCGGTGAAAGCCATTGCAGAGTCGTGGGAACCGTTCAAATCAGGTTTATTGCGCAATCCAAACACAAAACAAACCGTAACGGCGAAAAAACACAATACTATATAAAAGAAAGGTGCGCATATAGCGACTTTAAACAAAACCCTCTCAATCACAACTAAAACAGTATAACCGTGTAACCTCACACTCACCTCTAAACCAACGTGACGTAGAACAAACAATGATAAGCACCGATGTGCCTTCCTAGAAAACCTTTATAGCCCGAACTAATGACAACATCACACCCAGCTTGAACTAAGAACCAGGAAGTGGAACACCCGAAACCAGATGGTGCAGTACCCAACAATCACCACACGTTACCATTCGCCATGAATATGTGTGCAGAGAAGGAATTTAATTTGGCATGAAGGTGCGCACAAAAAATATATGAATAGAGCAATATAAATTATACTAAGAGGGTGAGGGGTATAGGGACAGTAATATGCAAAATACTATACAGAATACAGATAAGTAACGTAAGAGGGTGAGGAGTATAGGGAGTATTAGGGACAGTAATATACAAAATACTATACAGAGTACAGATAAGTATCCTAAGAGGGTGAGGGGTATAGGGATAGTAATATACAAAATACTATACAGAGTACAGATAAGTAACCTAAGAGGGCGAGGGGTATAGGGATAGTAATATACAAAATACTATACAGAGTACAGATAAGTAACGTAAGAGGGTGAGGGGTATAGGGACAGTAATATACAAAATACTATACAGAATACAGATAAGTAACCTAAGAGGGTGAGGGGTATAGGGATAGTAATATACAAAATACTATACAGAGTACAGATAAGTAACGTAAGAGGGTGAGGGGTATAGGGATAGTAATATACAAAATACTATACAGAGTACAGATAAGTAACGTAAGAGGGTGAGGGGTATAGGGATATAATATACAAAATACTATACAGAATACCGCAATGCAATAGTACAAATAGTGTAGTGCAAAATCAGGCAATGTGCAAATGGCAGTTCCAGGCTTGTTACTGTGTATACAGAAGGAAAGCACTGCAATAGCCTAATCGCCAAGTTATGAAAGCATTTGCCTTTTCTGCATGATGCAAAATTTTCCCGAAGATGGAAGATAGCTGCTCCTGAAATACATTTTACGAGTGTCTGAGACTCTACTGGCGGGATGAAACACCATTCTTACAAAAAAAATGTATTTTGATGATGTTGATGACGATGGTGAAGAGTGCTATAAAACATGTTGATTTAAAATATCATATAGTTGAGATCCGGCTGGGGACTGAGAAGGACACAGCATATGATTCACATGGTTTTCATATTCATTCAACCATTCACTGACCCCCTATGTCCTGTGGAGGGGGGCACAGTCATTCCAGGTGAGTCCCAAACATGTAGATTATTTCCTATAGCTGTTTTCATCCATAATCCTCATGTTAATTACTTAATTGTATAATGCAGTACACCGATATAAGAGCATCTGGTATAACGACCTTCCTCCGATCATTCATTCAGATGTTCCCTTTCATTTCTAACCCGTCTGCAGTTCTGTTGTTAAACTAAACATTTATAGATGTCCCTTTTCCCAGCCTCCCACAATTTAGAACAGAGAATGCATGAAAGCCAAAACTGCACTTTCGCCAAATTTTAATACTCGCAAATTAAATTCAAGTGCCAAAACAAACTAATAATAAAACATGGATACGTGCGTAAACACAGAAATGCGATGCAACCTAGAGCTCAAAAAATTGTGACAAATGTCAAAAGAACATAAATACTGACTCTACAATCTCAATCGTCACTCCACAGTGAAAACTAACATGAACCTGCCTTCTTCCCCATTGCAATAACCGTAAACCTTAAACCCGGCATGTAAACACAACTAGGCCTTGATATATGACTGCACCAAAAACACATTATCCCCCGTTCACCCAGAACCGTTCCTGCCGACGCGGCATCACCACGGCCCGCCAGCACCCGGGGCACATTGAGACAGAGTGTCTGATGACACACCCTCCATGCCCCCCCCTCGCGCGCAGACACAGCGATGAAGACAAATGGCCTTTGATCGGCCCAGCGGACTGAGTAAAGTACGGGGATGAGTCCCGCATACGAACCTCCTCCGACAACTCTGTGGACTAACTAGAATGTTCCGGTCCAATCAAGTGAACAGCTCTCACACTCATCCGTCCAGTACACTGGCTCGCGCTGAGAGTCGTGTCAGACGCTTTAACCAATGAGATCCATCATAGGGGTTGGTAAGGGGGTGGGTTAATTGGCTGGGAGGTGGGAGAGATACGTTCCCACGGGTGCTCGCGCGTAGCCGTGATGTTAAAAGAACTGACGGTTGCCGAGGAAAGCCGTTACGCCCTTGACACCTCATCTGTTTGATGTTGTACACTTAACCGGACGATCACACGCGTGCAGAAATTAAAACCTAATGTGCAGGTAAAAGGACTGTATGTGGGTTTTACGTCAGTGTCAACAGATAACAGATAAACACACCAGCCACCATCTGATCCATGCAGACCAGGGCGAATGACAACCAGGAAACAGGGTCATGCTAACGATGAATAAGATGTACGTGTGTCCGTGACGGTGTGTGAGAGAGCTCATTTTATATAATCTGGAGATGGCGGCCTGTCCGCTGGGCACCGACGTGTCAAACATGACCTGCCACACGACAACACGCGCTCGCACGGAAACGTACATATCAATGTTGTCCCGTAGAGTGTGAAGTGTGTGTATATGTCCCGTCTGTGTCCCTTGTCATTTTTACAAAAACACCCTCTACCATCCCTTTCTAATCTTGTGCTCCCAGACCAGACAACCCATGTGGAATACCTGCTATGTTTGGCGTTTGGAACTGTCCATCTGCTGTCTACAACGGCGAATTTTATCTCGCCCTATGCTGTCGTCCAGACACTTGACTTTCTGGCCATGTTCACACTTGGATTCCCCAAGAAAACACTTATTCCGACGACTGATTTTTCTTTATGTTTACTCCAATATAACAAGAGCATCTGGTTGTCGTGGCGATGGAACAAGGCTACGAGTTCCTGTTTCAAATGGAGATTCTCTCTCTTCCCTCTCTTTCTCACGTACCAATTTCCTCTTTTGAATTCCATGTCGTCTTGGTGACCTCACCGTTCAACATTGCTGTCATCGACGTTCTCAGGGCGAATTCCTCGGTGAGCTTGACGTGCTGATTGGTTCGTTCGCAGACAATGACTCACTCACCCATATTCCTTGGGTGACTTCAACCAACCGACGTCCGCTTTTGTGTCAATAGCGTCCTCGGGCTTTTAACCAGTCACTTCCTCTTTTGATCTCACCTTTTCCCTGTTAACTCTGGCACACGAAGCGGCCATTGCACCTAATATAAGAGAGTCCATTGGCTGTCTGTCAATTCATCTCACAGCTCCAGTCATCTGACCAATTATTTGTCTCCTACTCCAGTTCTCTCTCCTCCACCACCACACTGTCACCTCGTTCTCTTTCCTGGACTGCCCTTCCACCTCCATCCTATAGTCTCTGCCTTCTCTTAAATTCTTCTCATCTCCAGGACCCTGCCTCTCCACTCTGCTCGCTTTCCAAGTCCCACGACTCTCGTTGGCCCTTTTACTCCGGGCCCACCTGGTCGTCCCCTCCTGCTCTGAGGCTGAGCGACGCCATACAAGCCTGCTGGAGTGTGCTGCGGGCGTCTGAGCCGAAATGGAGGAAAACAGAACTTCAGAATGACCCAGCATTCTTCCAAATCCATCCGCGCTACCTTTTCCTTCGCCCAGCATTTCCAACATTTCCGCACTTCTCGACCCCTTCCCTTTTCGCCATCTTCCCTTTCTACCGGCGACCCGGACAACCACTTAGAGAAGACATTGCAGATATCCGGACCTCGTTCGTTTAGCCTCGCTGGTCCATCGGTCACACCCTTTGCACGTCTCCAGAGCATCTCAGGAGTCCTTCTCCCAACCCTCATCTCCCTCATTAACCCTTCGCCAAGCACTAACTGTGTCGCAGTGGACTTCAATGTGACCAGTCTCTCTCCCTGCTTAAAGAAGCCAGTACCTGATCCCACTGAGATAAAAAAACACAAGCTGGTATCTGTTCAATCTCCTTGACCCAAACCAGCCAGGCTTCAAAACAGGCCACCCCAATGGGACTGCTCAGCTTTATGTAACGAAAGCTCTTCACAATGTTGTCTGTTTATGTGTTTCATCCCTTTTTTGTACGTCTTTTTTCATTCCAGCAGTAACATTTTGTTATATCTAATTAATTCATTAGAATGCACTTACTAATAAGCTGTGTTCTTGTTTCCCCTCGATCTCTAATATGTACACACAAACTGTAAGTCACTCAGGATGAGAACATCTGATTAATTACTAAAATGTAAAGTGAAAAATGAACACACACACACAAACGCACCCGTCTCCTTTACATACAATTGTGCTATTTCTGCTTGTTCGCCACCTGTCTTGAGTGGTGAACTGTTTTACTGCCCCGTGAGGTTTCCTGCCCATTAATATGCTCCAATGCTCTCTGATGTCGAGTACCTGTTAGGGTATTTCTCTGTATCATATTTCTGTATCACATGCTTCGTGTGTAGTAAAATCTCTCGCCTGTGTGTGTGTGTGTGTGTGTGAGTGCAGTAATACCTGTTGTTCTAAACATACTGTATATGCTATAAAGTCTACAGTTGTGTGTGCGCACCGCGTTCTTTCGTCAGGAACTTTATTCAGATCCTATGTAGCCCATCAATCACAGCAAACGCACAAACGCTCCAGTAATTCTAATGGAAAAAAACTCTGGTGATCTGAGGAAATGCAGGAAAACTGTTTCCTTTGCGTTTCTTTACGGGTGGTCATGACACATCCATTTGAAACCCTATTTCCTGGTTCATACTCTGGCCAGTAGCATTGCAGTGTAACTCCACAATACATTTATGCTCAGTAGCTGTCAGGCAGGTTAGTCATTATAAAACAAAAGGCCATCGCAGAAGAGCCAAAATACCCTCGTTGGGCCACTGAACAACCGTCTATTCCCCCACAAGTCCCTATGGGACCTATTAGAAACGTGATACAGCCACTTATGGAGTGGTTCTAAAAACGGAGCCGTCGGAAGCTCGTCAAAGGGCCGAGAGGGGGCCGTTTCAGATGCCGTGGAACCCGGGGGGTGTTGGTTGGCTCATGTATCAACATCTGTCCACATATTCAAACGAGGCCATGTTGAAGTTGTGTGTCGAGGAGCAATAAGTGAGAGTGACGAACGAGACGGAAGGAACGGGAGAGTATTTGATCACCTCCAAGATATTATGACCAGAGTTCCAACAGTTCCAACATTCAACTCTATGAAGTCAAATTTGACCCACTTGGACACACAATTAGCTCTTGGGTAATCTGAACAACACAAACACTGATGTTCCCAGCCTGAAGCTTTCATCTGTTCTTTCACCTCCCTTGATGAGAAACAGCATATTACTGACCATTTTCTGTCTCACACTTCCGGTTTGAATCATTGGCCAGCTGACAAAAATGATAATACATATTTATTTAAAAAAAAAATTACATTTGAGAAGGTAAAAATCAGTGTTTACACTTATAATGCCGATCTCGAACAGAGAGAGCGTTCTCCCACACTGCAGTGCATATAACCCAGATTCCCTCCGGTTAATGAAACCACCGGGAAGCACACAGCGTTCACAGTGAAATCCGAGAGAGCCTGAGATGGAGTCCCGCATGTGTGGCAATAATATAAACACGCCAGCCCATCAACACCGATACACGTCAAACTCGGATCCCTGACAAGCCGAACAAGGCATTACCGAGGTAACGCTGCGGAACAGCGCAGAGCCGGGCCCGGGAGATACGGCAGCAATGACATCAGCGTGAGTTATTAAAGCTTCTGGAGATTCCAGCGTCTCACAGGGAAACGACTGACCCAATTTAAGTGACTCTGTTCAGAAGTTTACGGAGAGAACTGGAGATATGTACAGAGTCAAATCGGAAGCCCAGATTACTTTAAACGGTGGAGGCGAGGGGGTTTGGAGAGAGCCTGTCTGGCTCAGGTATTTCCTGCCCGTTGACGCCTCCTGTACATCTACGGTGGCTCAGCGGGGATCGCGCCGGTTTAAAATATGTCCGTGGCCTTCTGTGTGCGAGTGAGTGAAAGGGACATATGAGGCGTTTGTCTGTTAAGGCGAGTGTGTAAGTGGGTGTTTGGGAAGAGAGGGCGCAAAAAAGGTGTGCGTGTGTGTATTGTATTTTCCTTTTAACAAAAGTGTCTGTGTGTTTGTTCACAATAAACTCTGTCATAGATACATCTAGCCGCCTCAAAGTCAAGCTGTGGGACCCCAAATGCCTCTCGATGATGGCTTGTGTGTTCTTAACACTCTCAAGTCAACGGGGATGTTTCCTCAATGATCACTCAGACTGATTGACCTACTCCACCTCAGCTTGATAACATCTCAATTCCACTGTTAGAGGGAAGCGGTTGCAATTTCAGCAGGACTCTACTGCAGGACTCTACAACAGCCAGAAATTCAGGTAAACCTGTAAGATTCGGTCTTTGAAGAAGGCCACTTTAAGGGTTGTTGAGCCTGGCTTCGTGGCAACTAATAAAGGAGGGCTGATGCGATTCGAAGTGACTCATGAAGACAGTTTGTTGCAGCTCAAAATGCAGTCCCAGTTCATGACGAGGGTATGTAGTGACGGGCTTATCTGTCAGAACTAAGGGTCCTCATTAAAACCGTGTAGAGTATCAAACAGCGATATGCATTCATCCCGGTGAACCTGAATGTGTTCGTGAGGGACTGGCACGTTTGATCGGAAGCTGCTCAAGATGAAAACTTCACGGCGCCGAATTCCAAATCCACTAAACGCTCGGGTGATCTGCGGTGAATGTGAGGGATAACGTGACAGGAATCTAATTCCGTCTGCCCCGTCGTTCCCATTATTCTGCGAGCGAGAGAGGGGCACTGGAGCGCCGAGCTCCAAAATGTTATTTGTTTTCTAATGACACCGCTCATTCATTCTCTATTCCCATGCTTGGCATTCACCTGGAATTCAGCTGACACCAAAAGCAACAGTATAGACACACACGCGCACACACACGCATTGTGCACACGGCCCCGACGCCAGAGCTTCCCGCCATCTGTAATTCGTGATTAGAGCAAGCCATTTCACACAGTACAAACCCAGAGCTGGAGGAAACAGCTGTCCTTTTCATAACGAATCAGGGACGACAAGGAAACACCAACACGTCCCTGGGCCGTGCTGGACAGAAACACATGACAGCCAAAAGAAAAGATCACCAATTAGCATTGACCTTACATCTCCATGGAGGCGTCATAATACACACAGTTATTTAAGTGTTCTTTTGAGTTCTGCATAAACGCTCTAATTCGGTGCGAAAAATTAAATAAATAAGCGCCTCAATGACTTAAAGATAAAGGAAAACAGGCTAGGAATACAGATGTGCATTGCTTTTGTAGTCCAGAAACTGTCAGCACACTGATCTTACAACCTGACTGAAAATGACTGCTACTGTTGACACACTGATCTTACAACCTGACTGTCTAATGACTGCTACTGTTGACACACTGATCTTACAATCTGACTGTCTAATGACTGCTACTGTTGACACACTGATCTTACAACCTGACTGTCTAATGACTGCTACTGTCAGCACACTGATCTTACAACCTGACTGACTAATGACTGCTACTGTCAGCACACTGATCTTACAACCTGACTGACTAATGACTGCTACTGTTGACACACTGATCTTACAACCTGACTGTCTAATGACTGCTACTGTCAGCACACTGATCTTACAACCTGACTGTCTAATGACTGCTACTGTTGACACACTGATCTTACAACCTGACTGACTAATGACTGCTACTGTCAGCACACTGATCTTACAACCTGACTGACTAATGACTGCTACTGTCGACACACTGATCTTACAACCTGACTGTCTAATGACTGCTACTGTTGACACACTGATCTTACAACCTGACTGACTAATGACTGCTACTGTTGACACACTGATCTTACAACCTGACTGTCTAATGACTGCGACTGTCAGCACACTGATCGTACAATCTGACTGTCTAATGACTGCTACTGTTGACACACTGATCTTACAACCTGACTGTCTAATGACTGCTACTGTCAGCACACTGATCTTACAACCTGACTGTCTAATGACTGCTACTGTCAGCACACTGATCGTACAACCTGACTGTCTAATGACTGCTACTGTTGACACACTGATCTTACAACCTGACTGTCTAATGACTGCTACTGTTGACACACTGATCTTACAACCTGACTGACTAATGACTGCTACTGTCAGCAAACTGATCGTACAATCTGACTGACTAATGACTGCTACTGTCAGCACACTGATCTTACAACCTGACTGTCTAATGACTGCTACTGTCAGCACACTGATCTTACAACCTGACTGACTAATGACTGCTACTTTCAGCACACTGATCTTACAACCTGACTGACTAATGACTGCTACTGTTGACACACTGATCTTACAGCCTGACTGTCTAATGACTGCTACTGTCAGCACACTGATCTTACAACCTGACTGACTAATGACTGTACTGTCAGCACACTGATCTTACAATCTGACTGTCTAATGACTGCTACTGTCAGCACACTGATCGTACAATCTGACTGTCTAATGACTGCTACTGTCAGCACACTGATCTTACAACCTGACTGACTAATGACTGCTACTGTCAGCACACTGATCGTACAACCTGACTGACTAATGACTGCTACTGTTGACACACTGGTCTTACAACCTGACTGACTAATGACTGCTACTGTTGACACACTGATCTTACAACCTGACTGTCTAATGACTGCTACTGTCAGCACACTGATCTTACAACGTGACTGTCTAATGACTGCTACTGTTGACACACTGATCTTACAACCTGACTGACTAATGACTGCTACTGTCAGCACACTGATCTTACAACCTGACTGACTAATGACTGCTACTGTTGACACACTGATCTTACAACCTGACTGTCTAATGACTGCTACTGTTGACACACTGATCTTAC
The DNA here is from genome assembly GCA_029465975.1 of Dallia pectoralis. Taxonomy (NCBI): domain Eukaryota; kingdom Metazoa; phylum Chordata; class Actinopteri; order Esociformes; family Umbridae; genus Dallia; species Dallia pectoralis. The sequence continues at coordinate 12,627,574 of CM055741.1, read as the reverse complement.
AACCTGACTGTCTAATGACTGCTACTGTTGACACACTGATCTTACAACCTGACTGTCTAATGACTGCGACTGTCAGCACACTGATCGTACAATCTGACTGTCTAATGACTGCTACTGTTAACACACTGATCTTACAACCTGACTGTCTAATGACTGCTACTGTCAGCACACTGATCTTACAACCTGACTGACTAATGACTGCGACTGTCAGCACACTGATCTTACAACCTGACTGACTAATGACTGCGACTGTCAGCACACTGATCTTACAACCTGACTGACTATTGACTGCTACTGTTGACACACTGATCTTACAACCTGACTGACTAATGACTGCGACTGTCAGCACACTGATCTTACAACCTGACTGTCTAATGACTGCTACTGTCAGCACACTGATCTTACAACCTGACTGTCTAATGACTGCTACTGTCAGCACACTGATCTTACAATCTGTCTGTCTAATGACTGCTACTATCAGCACACTGATCTTACAACCTGACTGACTAATGACTGCTACTGTCAGCACACTGATCTTACAACCTGACTGACTAATGACTGCTACTGTTGTCTCCTCCCTATCCCATTCCTGCTGCTTTAAAGAATCTTGCCATGTGTTCAGTCTGACTGTTTGCTGTTCAGCGCATTCGCCAAGTGTGTGTGTGTGTGTGTGTGTCTTTGAGTGCGTGTACCTGTTGTTCGAGCGTGGCTCCCTCTCCGGCTGACGCTAGTGTTTCTCTCCATCTCAAAGGCCAGATCAAAGACAGCCATCTTCTGCGACGCCGCGCTCTCCTGAGACCCCCAAAAGCTGCACAGTTGACGCAGGCAGTCTCCAGGTGTGGCGAATCACAGAACATCACAAGGGGCCCGTCTATAAAAGGACCTTGTTTATTCTGCAGCTTTCGACGCTTCCCTGAAGGGATAGTTCGCTGAACATGCTCAGTCATTCTATTTTCAGCTAAACCATCCATACAGGACCACCAGTAACTGCATCCATGCGTTCTGCATCATAACAATCGCCTAGAATGAGTACTAGGCATTTATCCGTTGCTGTCAAGTCTTCGTTTCTTTCAATTTCCCTCAGAACTTGCTGGAGGCTTGGAAGGCATCAGATCAGCAAACTAGCTAGCGAACGCCAACGTATTATCTGAATGCCAGTTGAAAATCTACCATAGGAATATTTCCTGTCATGTAGATAGGCTTTTTCTGTGGCATTCTCAAAGTTATTCTGACCTCGTCCTGAGACCCATCGCTGCAGGTGTGCATATGTCAGATGGGATATCCGTCAGCATGTTGGTTAATCAACATCGGGTTGAGTTTTTGGTGACAAGAGCTGAAGTGATGATGCTGCCCACCTTCTATTATGGCGCTTTTCCACTACACAGAACCAGCTCGCCTCAGCTCGACTCGACTCGGCTTTTTTGGTTTTCCACTGGGTAAAAGTTGTACCTGTACCTGCTTCCAGGTACTTTTTTTCGTACCACCTCAGGCGAGGTTCTGAGCGAGCTGAGGCGATACTAAAATGTGACGTGAAAACAAGGCAGACTGCTGATTGGTCAGAGAATCGTCACTATTCACTGCATCATCATTGCACACGCCAGATGTAGTATCCTGAGTAATCGCACCATATATATACACCATATATATATAATTAGTTTGGCCAGAGATTGCGTGAGAGCTGTACATATTATCCATTACGAATACTATGGCAAACCGAAAGAATACGCCGTGAGAAACAGCCACATCTCACGGATCAAACACAGCATACACTCGATTTCCTCCATTGTCTTATGTGTGTGTGGGTAGCGAGTGTTGGTAGGAGGACGCGGACCTGATTGAAACACGCTTCTCTTGCCCGGTAGATTATACAAGTAGAGCATTCTAACACGGCGCATGTAGTACGTCCGGACTCCATTCATACTACCCGGATTCATACTATATAGAACGGTCGCAAAGTACGTTCTTATTTAAATGTAGTACATAAGCAACATAGTACGCGATTTCGGGCGCAGCCTGTGTGTCCCCGCGTTTCCTGCCGCGTCGCTATGACGACCGGGTACTATTGCGCAGGCACTATCTGCAATGGAGAACGGAGCGAAAGCGAGCGGGGCCGAGTCGGACCAAGTCGAGTCGAGCTGGTTCTTTGTAGTGGAAAAGCGACATTATATTGCCTCAGTACACTGGTGAGCAGATGAGAGCTACAGGAGTTGAAGGGCGGAAAAACAGAAATGCCACAAACGACTCCTTTGAAAATCTCTGTTGGTCCCACGACAATGGAATCAGTATGGTTTGGATTTTTTGATGTCATGGGTCTTGATGTCATCATTAAATTGGACTTGATTTGGGGATGTAAAATGGACAGGTTACATGTATACGACATGGACAGGTTACATGTATACAACATGGACAGGTTACAGGAAACCTAAGGATGTGTTATCCACTAATGGTTCCATCATTGTGGAGGGTGGAGACAGGAAGTATCAGGAACTACTGTATCAGCCTAATTAACATCTGTTGACTTAGCAGAACGAGAAAATCCTCATGGATGAGAAGAAATCCAATGTGCTAACAGAGAGAGCTGCAAAGGCAAGAGCAAAGAAGACACGTGTTAGAAGATATCTCATACACACATTGACACGCAGAGAGATGCAAGACAGAAATCCAAAAGATGAAGTACTGCTAGGCAGAGATCCAAAAGGTGAAGTACTGCAAGACAGAGATCCAAAAGATGAAGTACTGCAAGACGGAAATCCAAAAGGTGAAGTACTGCAAGACAAAGATCCAAAAGATGAAGTTCTGCAAGACAGGGATCCAAAAGATGAAGTACTGCAAGACAAAGATCCAAAAGACGAAGTACTGCAAGACAAAGATCCAAAAGATGATGTTCTGCAAGACAGGGATCCAAAAGATGAAGTACTGCAAGACAGAGATCCAAAAGATGAAGTACTGCAAGACAAAGATCCAAAAGATGAAGTACTGCAAGACAGGGATTCAAAAGGTGAAGTACTGCAAGACAGAGATCCAAAAGATGAAGTACTGCAAGACAGAAATCCAAAAGATGAAGTACTGCAAGACAAAGATCCAATAGATAAAGAGATCCAAAAGATAAAGAGATCCAAAAGATAAAGTACTTCAAGACAAAGATCCAATAGATAAAGTACTGCAAGACCGAGATCCAATAGATAAAGTACTGCAAGACAAAGATCCAATAGATAAAGAGATCCAAAAGATAAAGTACTTCAAGACAAAGATCCAATAGATAAAGTACTGCAAGACCGAGATCCAATAGATAAAGTACTGCAAGACCGAGATCCAATAGATAAAGTACTGCAAGACCGAGATCCAAATACAAATACCGAGAGACCCTCAGACGTGCATGAAGAAAACGTGGCCAGATGGAAGTCCCACCTTTCTCTGTACCATACGGGCAACCCACGACCACACCGGAGTGTTTGAGGCCATCACTGGACGACTAATGTCCTCGCTAGGCACTATAGACCTAAGCAATGCCGACATATATCTAACGTGCGATTCCCAGCCTAATTACTGCCACTTAGTGAGGTAGTTAAAGGAGCAGAGCGGCAGGTTACAGATGCATGGACGGAGGTTCCTAAGGGCGTCATTATATAATCCTGGAACAATTGGTCATGGTAGAGAGAGATGTGACTGATACATTGGCCACCAAATGGGAGGGTCCTTCTCAAGTCTTACTGGTCACAATGTCTGCAGTGAAGGTACAGGGGAAAGAACGATGGGTAAACGCAGCGCATTGCAGGGTTGTACAACGGTCCTTTGACGAAGTGCTTTAATCAGGTGAGAGCAACAGTGAATCTGATGAATGCTACGTTTGAGATATGAAACGCTACATCCTCAAGAGTGAATGGACAGAGCGGATCGACATTAGGCCTTTACAGGTTGACAGAACATTTATTGTGTTGTTGCAACGTTGATGAAGATCTTGCAAGAAAAGGACAGTTGACATCTGGACTGTTTAATCATGGCTTGTGTTTTGATGGTAATATGTTATTGTGCCTTCCTGTACATTAACTGTGGATTGTGTTAATTGTGTTGCTTCTTGTTTTTTATTGTCTATAGTTTGTTTTTCATTGTTTTCAATACCATGTTTTTATATAGAAAGGGAAGAGTGTAGAATATGGGATTAATTATATGAATGATGTTCTCACATTAGCTAAATGGGATTACTTGGGGGAAAGACAGCATGCATGTCTTATTCAATCTCTGGGATGTGTTATATTTACATTGATCATCCAGCAGGGGGTGGCGCTGTCACCAAGACATTTACTTGTGTTGCATGAAATAAGTCACTTCCTGTTTAGTGGGTTTAAGAACTAAGGAGCGGCCATTGTGTAGTTGAGTTAAGACTGATATCTTTCAAAGGCTGTAATGCTCTGGATGCTATCTATGTGTTGTTAATGAACATAAAATAGGCGGCCTTCTCCTTCAAATTAAAATGGCTTCCAGTATTAAGTAATACCGTTGGCGCAATGGGTTGGACGTAACAACAAAACATTTAGAACGCCTCATTTTCTCATTTATAAAATGTTAATTAATTTGGTAAAGAACAGCACACAAATGTGTGAAACTTCACTAATTGCCCCCAAACTATTATAATTGAATCGAAACAAAGAAAAATTAGCAGGCAATTGCAAAGCACGCATAGCACAACTGTTATAGCAGACTCCCGGAAGTCAAAAGAACAAAAAATTCAATAAATTGCAAAGAATATGAACGTCATTCCTTAGGAAAAGACAGGATTTCACACATACTTCCGAAGATGGACGATCGGATTTGTAACCTCAATGTCAATAATATCACGTGACCTACTGACGTGAAACGTTGTACAACATTATGGCTAAGCGCTGGCCATCAACTTTCCGGCCGACAAATCCGTTTCCTCGTGATGTGGGTCTTCAAAGACCGTTCAGTCAAAATAGGTCCGTAAAGGATTATATTTGAAGGGAACCGTCCCTTGTAGATAAAGTTTCAGACAATCCTTTGAAGGGACAGTTCACTTAGAGTGTTCTGCCGCGTTCGTCTGTGAGATGAGGCTGAATACGAAGACGTGAGCGATTAGAGAGTTGTCCGTATTAGCATTTGGAATATTAACAACACTCACTCATGTTCTCCCCTGTGAGCACCTCCGCCGGAGCACGGATGCCAGAAATAGCTTTACTAATACAGGCTGAGGGCTCCTGTTCAAACATGGTGTTACGGATGAAGTTATATGCTGCGTGTTGGGGGGGGGGGGGTAATCTTTCAGAGGGTGTGTGTGTGTGTGTGCCCTGGGAATTTAGCTATAGCTGTGGAAGATAACGTTCGGATTATGTATGCCACAAGTGTCCGGGTCCGATCTGCCTGAGGTCTGGTACATCTCTAAGGCATTTAGTGGAATCTCCCTAACACCCCCACTGGGATAATATGACCTCAACTACACAGCCCGTCCCTGGAAGCGTACATCACAAAGAAAGAGAGAGAGACACCACTTGTGTTACTTTCGGGTGGATAGAAGAACTTCCTGCTTTGTACTACCAAGTTACAAAGTATTAATAAGCGTTATGGTGAAAACGGACGGTGCATGTTGGCTGTAACTTGATCACGGTGAAACCAAGATGAAAGTCGGCGACTACAATCACTCTCTTTAGCTCCGGCCTTGTTCATGGATTAACCCAGCTCTGGGCTACAGTTACCTTGATATGTTATGGATTGTCCTTTGCTGGCGCAAGTATACGTCCGTGTGGAACAGAAACAAACACAAATGCAGTACATCTATCAACAAAAATGGCTGTTCAAATGTAACGAGGCATATTTCAGCGGGTGGACCGGGCAAGAAGCCATTAATTGCTGTCCGAGTTCGAGAATCGTGGCATAAGTCAGGTTCCATATGAATAAAAATGACCAACTAGTGAGACAACATACGACCACATCTCCAGTAATCCTCCTCTACCTGATTTATCGGGGAAAAAATACAAATGAAAGCCGTTTTCCGCAGTGGTTAAGATGCCCGTTTGTTCAATAGCGTCATTGTCAAAACCGGTGAAGTACGATCATCCCTGGGAATATCTCCCACTGTGACAGTGTCCAAAATGGCCCCCTTGTTCCCTTACAGCGCGCCGCCACGGCTCTGATCAGAACGAGTGCACTACGGGGGGAACGGTGCGCTTTTCGGAACGGCCGCTGTTTCCTCACAAGTCTGCCCAGGTTTTTAACGATGCCAGCCCTTTGAAACGGCGTGGAGAATGGATCCATCCGGTCACTGGATTTTCGTCCTCTTTAAAAGAGAGGGTTTTTATCTTCTCTATGCTTGTGTCTATTTCTCTCCTCTGCCCTCTCCCCCCCCCGCCTGTCTTTCCCTTTCTTGTCTCCCGTAACCCTGCATTGTCGGAGAGGAGGAGTTGGACGTGAATCGGTGAAGAGGGGATGTATCGTTATTGTGCCGTCTCTGTGGTGCCGCGTTCTTGTCTGGGATGTAACTGCGTGGAGGTCTCTCCCCTCCGTTTTTGTCCGTCCGTCCGTCTCTCCGTCTCATCTCTTTGAAGTCACGTTACACCCGGCGTGGCCGCTGGCTCGACGGCAGAGGGTTCTGTATGATCGTTCATCAATCACAGGCCTTTCACAACGTTCCTCCTTTCACAATGTCATTTCCTTTTACACCTTATTATTGTGATTACTGTATTACAATAAAGTGGGGTCGTTTTTATGACCCTAGCGATTCGTCTGGGGTGTCTCCGGGACGAGGGCTAAGCAAGCCCAAGACAGATTTTGGCTTCATGTGGCTAAGGAGTGTTTTAACACCAGTTCTAATCTCTGAAGCTGACTTCTATCTGTGTGTTGACTTGCCTTATATCTCACATCTCGCCCTTTATCTCTGATATAGGATGTCACTGTGACCTGGTAGTGCAGACGGAGAAACCTGGCGGATATATTAAAAAAAGGATCCTTAGTGACAATGCCACCTTCATTGTTCTCTCACATCAAAGCCCCTTGCAATGAAAGAAACACACACACAGACACACACACACACACACACACACACACACACACACACACACACACACACACACACACACACGCACGCGCACGCACACGCACACACACACATATACACTCCCTCTATCAACACACACACACTCACACCAGAGCTTATGATGATTTTCAATTCCCTGTGTTTGGATGCAGGAGGCAGCCTGGGGCGGATAGCATGGAAGTGAATTAGGAAGAAGAAAAGCAGAGGTGGGACTATGGATAGAGAGGGGGGGAGGGAGGGAGAGGGGGGACTTATGGATGGAGAGGGGGAGGGAGAGAGGGAGAGGGAGAGAAGCAGAGCGGGGACTTATGGATAGAGAGGGAGGGAGGGAGGGAGAGGGGGAGGGAGGGAGGGAGAGGGGGAGGGAGGGAGAGGGGGGACTTATGGATAGAGAAGGAGGGAGAAAAGGGAGAGAGAGAGAGAATGAAAGTCATTGGGTCCTTCATGATGTGAAGAACAGGGGAGGTTAGGGGAAATGAGTTGCTTTTATTGTAGAAAGTAGGAGAAAGAACATATAGAAGGAACATACGGAACAAATGACGAGGGAGGAGGATGTTTATGTGTGGAAGACAGGAAGGATGGAACGACGGAACACAGAGGTGGGCGAGAGTGGGGAGAAATACAGTAGCTTTTAATAATGCTACATCAACAGAGGAAGTGAAAAGAAACAGAGGTGGCCTTTAATAATGCACGAGTAATTGGCTGGCGATGACGCTGCATCTTCTAGAGTGAGGCGCTGGTGTGAGTCTGAATAAATAAAGTTGGAATCAATAAAAAATTAGCTTTATTGGTACCTCAAATATTTACAGAGGAAGAAATCAATGAGCGATGAACAGGTACGCTAGCGTGGAGGCTTGGTCGGTCTGCTCCTCTCAGTCTTTCTCCTTTATTGCAGTTCTACGATTATGTCACTTAGTTTCTTTCCCGCCTTTGATTAGTGTTTTGTCTCTCACACTTGTCCTTTGCTCAACTTTCCACGTCTGCAGCATGTGGGGCTGCACTGAGCTCTGTCCACTCTGCAGGAGGAATCTGGAGGATGTGTAAAGGAGACCTACAGTCAGAGACCTGCAAACATACAGACACCCGCAGATGTAGATATCTACAGAGACCTACTGATAGAAATACCTACAGACCGAGATCTTCTGCTAGAGAGAGAGACCTACAGAATAAGAGAGACCTACACAAACCTACAGACAGAGTGGCAATACTGACATAGATACCTACATACAGAGAGAGCAGGTTACACACACTATCCTTTAGTTTTTTTGTCTCTTCTCTCCATTTCTCTCCCCCTCTCTCTCTCTCTCCCTCTCTCTCTCCCTCTCCCTTGCACTCCCTCTCTCTCCACCTCTCTCTCCCTCTCTCTCTCCCACTCGCTCCCCCTTTTCTCCCCCCTCCCACTTATTTCAAAGTTGTCTTTGGGGAGGCAGAATGAAAATAAGAATTTGGCCTGAGAGCAATGGCTTGTTAATCAAAAACAGGGAGAGAGAAGAGTAAAAGAGAAGTGATGAGACCTCCCAAACACCCACCCACCCTGACACACACACACACACACACCCACAGGTAAGACGAGGGGTTTCGGAGCATGGTTGCCATTAGATACAACTTCAGAGTGACGACCGCTGAAAACCAACTCTGTGATTGACACAATTTAGTGAGCATACTGACAGTAGGCTAACGATGCTGGGAGTGAGTGGCGGAGGGAACGTCCCCATGTTCTGAGGAGGGCTAGAACATCAGGAGACAGATCCATGGTAGCTCAAACCAGCCACTTCCAGTTAGGGGGGTTCTTACGGGGGGGTTGGGGGGCTCCCCACTGCCTCGTTCTCCTGTGATTAGAAACGGGGATCGAGCTGAGTGAGCCGACATCGAGAGAGGAGAAAAAAGGAGAACGGCGGTGGGTTGAGGAGTCCAGGACGTGGTGGACTGGGGGTGTTGAGGGAGAGATGGAGAGATGGTGAGATGGTGAGACGGTGAGATGGTGTGATGGTGTGATTTGAGATGGTGAGATGGTGTGATGGTGGGATGGTGTGATGGTGTGATGGTGAGATGGTGAGATGGTGTGATGGTGAGATGGTGTGATGGTGAGATGGTGTGATGGTAAGATGGTGAGATGGTGTGATGGTGTGATGGTGAGATGGTGTGATGGTGAGATGTGAGATGGTGTGATGGTGAGATGGTGTGATGGTGTGATGGTGAGATGGTGTGATGGTGTGATGGTGAGATGGTGTGATGGTGAGATGGTGTGATGGTGTGATGGTGAGATGGTGTGATGGTGAGATGGTGTGATGGTAAGATGGTGAGATGGTGTGATGGTGTGATGGTGAGATGGTGTGATGGTGAGATGTGAGATGGTGTGATGGTGAGATGGTGTGATGGTAAGATGGTGAGATGGTGTGATGGTGTGATGGTGAGATGGTGTGATGGTGAGATGTGAGATGGTGTGATGGTGAGATGGTGTGATGGTGTGATGGTGAGATGGTGTGATGGTGTGATGGTGAGATGGTGTGATGGTGAGATGGTGTGATGTTGAGATAGAGAACCAGGCGGACTCACCCCCCGGCGACCGTTCTCCATGGGTGGGCCCTGGGCGATCAAAAAGCACCTTTCATGGTGATGAATTAAGTACTCGGTTTTCCCGTTCTACGAGCCGATGCTTGTCTGGTCAGGCACAAGGGGACAGAAGGTGATGGAAAACAAGCGGATGTGGCAAAGGATTCTGGGGGGGAAAAGAAAGGCAGAAGTGGCGAAAGTCCTGGTGACTTTGGGTCAGAAAATGTTTGAGTTGATGGGAGTGACAAGGAGAAAAGACACAAAGGCAATGAAGTACCACATTTGTACAAGTGCAAGACTTCCCAACCAGGCACTATGGGTCTAAATGCCAACCAGGCACTATGGGTTTAAGTGCCAACCAGGCACTATGGGTTTAAATGCCAACCAGGCACTATGGGTTTAAGTGCCAACCAGGCACTATGGGTTTAAGTGCCAACCAGGCACTATGGGTTTAAGTGCCAACCAGGCACTATGGGTCTAAATGCCAACCAGGCACTATGGGTTTAAATGCCAACCAGGCACTATGGGTTCGAGTGCCAACCAGGCACTATGGGTTCGAGTGCGAACCAGGCACTATGTGTTTAAGTGCCAACCAGGCACTATGGGTTCAAGTGCCAACCAGGCACTATGGGTTCGAGTGCCAACCAGGCACTATGGGTTCGAGTGCCAACCAGGCACTATGGGTTCGAGTGCCAACCAGGCACTATGGGTTCGAGTGCCAACCAGGCACTATGGGTTCGAGTGCCAACCAGGCACTATGCGTTCGAGTGCCAACCAGGCACTATGCGTTCGAGTGCCAACCAGGCACTATGGGTTCGAATGCCAACCAAGCACTATGGGTTTAAGTGCCAACCAGGCACAATCTCATCGGCAGTGCGTGAGCAATCAAGGGCAAGCGAATATGCATAGTTAAAGCGCGGGGAAGCAGGTAATTAAATCCACGAATAGCATCAAACAAAACAACCGCTAACACTTTTGGTTTTGGTGTAAACAATGGCAGTTAGGAAGAGTGGAAATTAGACTTCGGGGAAATATGCAAAGGACAGGAGAGAAAGGATAAAACGGAGGAGTCTGGGAGGAAGCCTCTGGAATTGAATAGAATCACGCGTTGTTTGTGTTGAAGAGTTCCTAGAGAGCTTATTCAAATGGGAAGTACAAAACAAACAACTTGCAGACATAAAGGACACGTTAGCATAACGCCAGCAAGTGTACTCCTTTATTTTCCTTAATTTTTACCATTTAGGTAACGAGTTCAGACATAAATCCTAACACTGCAATGTGTAATTTCGACATGAACAGCAACGCTAGGGGCCTGGGGTCATATTCACACTATAAACAGTAACACTAGGGGCCTGGGGTCATATTCACACTATAAACAGTAACACTAGGGACCTGGGTTCATATTCACACTATAAACAGTAACACTAGGGACCTGGGGTCATATTCACACTATAAACCGTAACACTAGGGGCCTGGGGTCATATTCACACTATAAACAGTAACACTAGGGGCCTGGGGTCATATTCACACTATAAACAGTAACACTAGGGGCCTGGGGTCATATTCACACTATAAACAGTAACACTAGGGGCCTGGGGTCATATTCACACTATAAACAGTAACACTAGGGGCCTGGGGTCATATTCACACTATAAACAGTAACACTAGGGGCCTGGGGTCATATTCACACTATAAACAGTAACACTAGGGACCTGGGGTCATATTCACACTATAAACAGTAACACTAGGGGCCTGGGGTCATATTCACACTATAAACAGTAACACTAGGGACCTGGGTTCATATTCACACTATAAACAGTAACACTAGGGGCCTGGGGTCATATTCACACTATAAACAGTAACACTAGGGGCCTGGGGTCATATTCACACTATAAACAGTAACACTAGGGGCCTGGGGTCATATTCACACTATAAACAGTAACACTAAATCCAACCCTTAATAAGAACAGACACATGACCCTAAATCCAACCCTTAATGCCAGCCAGCGTTTAACACTAGTCGGCAAGTTTTCGGTATCCTTATATTATCCTTACATTTCTAACTAATTTGTTTTGGAAATCACTAAAGCAAAAGTGCTTATGTTTTCAGACTTGCCAGGTAGGGTTTGCTATGTAGCTATTTCCCTATTCTTACTGGAGGAAAGCCGTGAGAAACAACTTACAGCCAACATTCCCATCCTGCAGGCTTGCTGCTAAAACGCTCTCTTATGATTGTCGGTCTGTATCACAGAGACGTCTAGGAGGTTACTAACATCACCACAACAATATAGGTTCTTCTTCTTGTGTAGGCTGCTTATCTGACTGGGATGTAGCAATTTACACATTTTGGCTAACGCTAGCATCATGTGACACAGCTAACTGGTTGTGTGAGTCTTCTGTACCCAGGGGGAAGTAACAGTCTGGAAGTAACAGTCAGGAAGTAACAGTCTGGAAGTTACAGTCTGGAGGTCACAGTCTGGAAGTAACAGTACAACAGTCTGGAAGTAACAGTCTGGAAGTAACAGTACAACAGTCTAGTCTGTAAGTAACAGACTGGATATAACAGACCGGAAGTAAAAGTCTGGAAGTAACAGTACAACAGTCTAGTCTGGAAGTAATAGTCTGGAAGTAACAATATGGAAGTAACAGTACAACAGTGTGGAAGTAACAGTCTGGAAGTAACAGTCTAGAAGTAACAGTCTAGAAGTAACAATCTGGAAGTAACAGTCTGGAAGTAACAGTCTGGAGGTCACAGTACAACAGTCTGGAAGTAACAGTACAACAGTCTGGAAGTAACAGTACAACAGTCTGGAAGTAACAGTCTGAAAGTAACAGTCTGGAAGTAACATTACAACAGTCAGGAAGTAACTGTCTGGAAGTAACAGTCTGGAAGTAACAGTCTGGAAGTAACAGTACAACAGTCTAGTCTGAAAGTAACATACTGGATATAACAGACTGGAAGTAAAAGCCTGGAAGTAACATTACAACAGTCGGGAAGTAACAGTCTGGAAGTAACAGTACAACAGTGTGGAAGTAACAGTCTAGAAGTAACAGTCTGGAGGTCACAGTACAACAGTCTGGAAGTAACAGTAAAACAGTCTGGAAGTAACAGTACAACAGTCTGGAAGTAACAGTACAACAGTCTGGAAGTAACAGTCTGAAAGTAAAAGTCTGGAAATTACATTACAACAGTCGGGAAGTAACAGTCTGGAAGTAACAGTCTGGAAGTAACAGTCTGGAAGTAACAGTACAACAGTCTAGTCTGGAAGTAACATACTGGATATAACAGACTGGAAGTAACAGTCTGGAAGTAACAGTCTGGAAGTAACAGTACAACAGTCTAGTCTGAAAGTAACATACTGGATATAACAGACTGGAAGTGAAAGTCTGGAAGTAACATTACAACAGTCGGGAAGTAACAGTCTGGAAGTAACAGTACAACAGTGTGGAAGTAACAGTCTAGAAGTAACAGTCTGGAGGTCACAGTACAACAGTCTGGAAGTAACAGTAAAACAGTCTGGAAGTAACAGTACAACAGTCTGGAAGTAACAGTACAACAGTCTGGAAGTAACAGCCTGAAAGTAAAAGTCTGGAAATTACATTACAACAGTCGGGAAGTAACAGTCTGGAAGTAACAGTCTGGAAGTAACAGTCTGGAAGTAACAGTACAACAGTCTAATCTGGAAGTAACATACTGGATATAACAGACTGGAAGTAAAAGTCTGGAAGTAACAGTACAACAGTCTAGTCTGGAAGTAACAGTATAGAAGTAAAAGTTTGGAAGTAACAGTCTGGAAGTAACAGTACAACATAGTCTGGAAGTAACAGTCTAGAAGTAATAGTACAACAGTCTGGAAGTAACAGTCTAGAAGTAACAGTACAACAGTCTGGAAGTAACAGTCTAGAAGTAACAGCACCTCAGAACAACACAGAATTGCACATAAGAGTAATTGAAATTATATTGTTCACATACATGAAACATTTAGTACTTTTTGTGGTGTCCAAAAATGATTGAACAAATTAACATAAATTGTTTAGTGATTGCTAATCCCTTTGCGTCCTGTAGACATCATGAGACGATGGTTACCTTCCAGGTCTGTACTGCAGCAATGTCTTGTTCTATTTGTTTGGGGCCGTGTGAATTGCTTAAACTGGATTGATTTCACATTCCACCTTTTCTCCCTGAAAACGACTTGGTTGCTTTAGCAATACGTTAATTGCTTCGCTGCGAAGGTCAATTGTCTAATGAGTCTGGAAGCTTTTGGCCGTTTCTGATCAGACAAGGCATATGTACACTTGGGGAATTCATCTTGCGGCTGCCATCAGACGTTGTCATCAGCCAGTTCCCTTTACAGCCATGTATGCCACTATAACAATAATGTTTAGCCTGCTGTTTGCTAGGCAAACTATAGTGTCTTCGCACTTTGGAGTCAATCCTCTGTATCCCGGCTGGTGAAGTCTTATGTGAATGTTGGTGGCTGTCCGACAGTTCTCTGTTTTTTTAACTCTGTAAGGTCAACATTATTTAGTCATTCACTGTCGAAGTCATCCCAGCAGGTCATCAGTCATTGCTGCGATCAAGTGATTTCTCTGGAATGTTAAAACAATTGATTTTGTATTATTAGTCAGTATCTTCATTGTGTCTATTATGAGAATGCAATTGACAAAACTAATGTGCTGCACTAATGATGAAAAAAACACACAAAAGTACGATAAAATACATATTTTGGTTCCCCTAAATCGGGGGAATACGTACACAACCAGCAGTTATTTCCAAACTTTTCAAAGAATATATATGTCAATACTGTCCTGTTCGAGCTGAGAGTCTGTCCTTATAATCTTTCAAATCCAAAGTGCTGGAACACAGAGCCAAAACAATGTGACTTGTGTCACTGTCCAACTATTTCTGGAGTTCACAGTGTGCACTTCCAAAATAAGATGCAGGCTTTGTGACAAGGGTACATTCTGACAGGTTCAATGATTGGTGTAATGACATCCACGCACACATAAACATACAGAAAGGGCAGCCTGAGAAGCTGCCAGATAAAAATCAATAGCGTGAAAATGTAATTTCAGAAAACCACAGGCCTCCAGTGCCTTCTGATGCGGCCCCGCCCACACACCTACACACATCCACATACACACACACACGTACACATATGCACGGTCAGGCTTCTCACAGCACGCAACTTGCTTGAGTTTAATTAAAAGGACCACTACTGCAACGCTGAATGTAAACAAAGCAAACAAACAAGAGCAGCGCATATTAAGTGAGAAAGCTGACATGCACGCGGGGCACTGTCTGCAGACACACCACCGACCTACACGTTTAATGAATGTTTAATAGGTGCTGAGTCATACTGCACAACAAAACAGCTCGCTGTTGTTCTCCACTAATGTTTATTTACTCACCAGGCTGAGGAGACCAACCGAAACATATCGATTATAAGGAATTGAGCGCACCAGTGAGTATATCACTCAAAATGTTGTATCTCCTTCTGAGCACGGCTCAGTCACTGATGACTTGGCTTCTTTACTAGAACTGCATTCTACTACCACGACTGCTAATATACTATGTTCTACTTTGGGGGACGTTGAGGGCTTTAAGTTGCAGGATTCCACTGACTGATTAATTATAGAAGAAATGTAAAATGTTGGCTGAATGTCCAAAGACCAACGTTTGCCCAACACCTGTTTGCTCATACTGGATTATTACAGACCAGTTGTAACGATTACTGGCCCACTGGGAACATCTAGTGGGCTAGGAGGGCTTTGCAGTTCCCTCAGGCACTTATATAAGTTTGAAGTCACCTGAATCTGATGTGGGTGATTAGAGTGGGATCAGCAGGTTTAGATTCGGTGATGATGTTTGGTATACAAGTCACTGGGTCTTGGTGCACGGTGTTGGATATTGTTTCTATACCACATCAATGTATAGGGCGAGTGTTGTGTTTGAGTACCGTTTTGCATTGAGCAGTTGAACTATCGAAATCCAACATTAATGATAACTTTGCCGACCAACTTATTTTTCCGTAATATGACTAAGAGCACATTCTTAACAACCTGAGGAATAATTACATGTGGGGAGGTGAATGGATCGTTAGGGAGACATGTCGGTCTGAGAGACAAATGTCATACAGACGTCCGTATGTTTAAATGTTTCCGTTTAGTTTAGCCGTTTCTCTTTTAAAATTAAGGTACAGCATCAACCAGGAATAAAGCCCCGGTAACATTCCTTAGAGATATCGGCAGACAATTTGATAAAAAGCCTCTTATCTGCAGTGAACAGTAAGGCGCTTTGGCCCTTCCACCGTAGATAATTTAAAAAAAATCAGATCTAAGCTGTCTGATAAGCATCTCCCACCTACTCACCTCAAAGAGAGTCAGCCAAAAACTTTTTCCCCCCTTTAATTCAAGGAAGCTGCCGTCGTCTGTGGTGTGTACCGTTCACTTCATTAGCCTATCAGATTCTAAGTAAGAGAGATAATTGGAGCAGGCTTTTTTCATTTTGCCGGTAGAAGTAGCAACTGGCTTTGATGAAGATCGAGCTAAAAATTTAGTGTTTAAAACAGCCGCTATGTATCTTAGGAAGATCGCGTTTTATGTGTTTCTTTTGGCACACGTGTACACATAAATACACAGTTAGATGGGCAAACTACGGGACAGAGAAATTAATACGCTTTTCATTGTCTGGGATTGAATAACAATACTAATAACATAACGACTATAATCACATGTGATGCTAATAGAATTAAATTTCTGCTGTGAACCTTTAGAACAGTAGAATAACAGTATAACAAGACTTAAATATCAGTATTGAACTCTGCCAATCTTTTCCCAGTACAGCTTTCCCAAGTGCTTTTTATTATTCCTGTATAACAATCTAGGAGATGAATGCCTGGATACAAATTGTTCGTTGCAATTTAATTGGCTTTTGGGCAATATTTAAAAAAAAAAGCTTGAAAGAATGAATCTTATTCACTTTCAGGTAATATGGGAATTCTGCATGGCCTTAAAACTTGTGATTAACTATTCATTATATTCTACTTCATTCACTGAACAGGAGTAGAAAGCTGTGCTTGAAGCCGTGTCCACTGGGAACACAACAATCAATATATCCGCCGTTACAATTAAACAAACCGCTATCACATCCAATATTTTAAGTGGATAATTAGGACACAGGAAGGGGGAAAGCTGTGGTTTGTTTCAGCGGAGTGTCTGGTGTGTGTGCTCAACATACCACGGAAATATACCGGGACTGTTCTCCCGCACAACGCAGCGCTGAAATACAGTTAAATACAACACGTAGCTATACACCACAATCTCCTGGAATAATTGTATGCAACGGACCAAAACTTTTATGCAGCAGACCGAGTCAATCTGTGCCTTACTGATTTATATCCGTCCTTCGGATGAGACATTAAACCGAGGTCTTGACTCTCTGTGGTCATTAAAATCCCCAGGATGTCCTTCGATAAAGAGTAGGGGTGTAACCCCGGCATCCTGGCCAAATCTGCCCCTTATCCTCTGTCCATCATGGCCACCTGATCATCCCCATATATGTACTAATTGGCTTCATCATCACCGTCTCCTCTCCACCAGTAAGCTGGTGTGTGGTGCGTGTTCTGGCGCTATATGGCTGCCGTCGGGTCATCCAGGTGGATGCTGCACATTGGGGGTGGTTGAGGAGATTCCCCCTTCCATGTAAATGCTTTGAGTGCCTAGAAAAGCGCTATATAAATGTAATCAATTATTTATTATTATTATATATTTTTTTAATAAAAATTCTGTTAAATTGAAAAACCAGTAACCAACATGATTTGCGAAGTAAAGAAATGCTTTGTGATAGCTGTGATATATTATCTCATATACAACACCTTTCAACCAATCAGCTTACAGGGATTGAACACTGTCTGTGATTTATTTAGGATTTAAGGCACACTCAACCAGCGACCGGCTACCACGGTATTTTGTAGCGGCACGCTATCTGGTCATCCTTTCTGGTTAGCGCATAGTGAAACTATCACAGGACAGTGACCAGAAAAACACACAGCCAGGCTGTTTAAAGGCTATTTGAGTGGGATGGAGTGACGCATCAGATGACCTGGCGTCCACAATCACCAGACCTCAACCCATTTGAGATGTTTCAGGATGAGTAGGACCACAGAGTGAAGGAAAACGCAGCAAACAAGTGCTCAACATATGTAGGAACTGCTTCAAGACTGTTTGAAAAGCATTCCAGCAGACGGCATTGTGAAGCTGGTCAAGAGAACGGCAACCGTATATATATTTTAAAACGGCCAACTCATACAACCTTGAGAAGTAGTCTGAGGTTAGTAACTCACTTCCCAAGGCGAGAAACAGCGTGAAAGCTGGTATCAGAAGTGCAATTCTCACCTGGAAAACCAGAAAGTGGAGTGAATATCTGATTTCCTCACCTCCCCTTACAACATATTGGCAGCCTCATCCTGGCTTCTAGCTTTGTGAGAGGAACAGATATCAAACATCACTTATTTCGGATAAAGGCATGGCTGGACGGGGTTGATTGGGAGCGAATGAAAAGCCGTAGAAGAAAGAGACCAACAATCGATAGAAAATAAGTGAGAAACACCGCTAACGTTCATTACTTCGGTATGTCCCCGTTTCCCATGAAAACACACACGAAACGTGTTCCAATAGGACATACCACCAAATGAATATCAAACGCGGTCATTGACAAAGTTAGTAATAACGATTCATTGTTGAAATAATGAGCGCGTTCGTCAAAGAGTCCTTCATTGGGAGCAGTAACAGCCTCGCAGACCTATTGGCTTTCTGTTTGTCGATTTGTTGAAGCAATCTAAAGTGATTCCACCCCGTGCTTCCTGAAGCACCTCCCACAAGTTCAATTGGCCAGCCGGGCACTTCCTACGAACCGCACAATCAGGCTGGTCCCGGAACAGCTGAATAGGGTTGCGATCTGGTGACTGTGCTGGCCACTCGATTATAGACAGAACACCAGTCGACTGCTTCTTCCCTAAATAGGTGTTGCGTGGTTTGGAGCTGTGCTTTTAGTTATTGGTGTGTCAGAAGAGGAAATGGTCACAAATTGAGTGCCATCCACAGAGTATGACATGGTGTTACAATATGAGTTATAGCCTACTTTCCCTGACTTACACACTTTTAAACGTGAGTATATTCTGTCTGTTATATATTTGTCACGACAAATGCCACATAATAACCACAAGGACAATTTGACCTCACAACACTGTTGCGCTTTTATTTTCACGTCCGCCACAAAACCGCCGGGAGGTTCCCAGAAAGAAGGCCCCTGTTCACGCAGGATCAGAGGCTCAAAACTTTACTTTCATTGAAAAACAATCTCCTAAACTCTTTTAACACAACAGAGACGATTGCGTGGACCTTTTTTCGGTCGGGGCGAAAGTTCCGGAAAATGAAAACGGTTCGGTCTTCGAAGACGATTCGGGAGTCGGTTTGAGGGTGCATCGTTCATTGTCAAACCGCGGTGCGTCGAACAGAAGAGACGAGATTGGTTATTGACCCGGAGTTGACGTTCCGCTCATAGGTCACATTGTCATCGGTCATAGGTCATATTGTCTGGGATTCCGTCATTCTGCGTGTCACACCTTATTGGCCAATGGCCATTTCGCTTTCAACTCTTGGTCTTGGCGGTTTAAAGTCCGGTAATACATAGATTGTAGCAGCAAATTAATTTCTCCTCAGATGAGTTATTTCCACTGGCTCTAAATTAGCTATCAGGAATAGCGACCTAGTAGTTTCCCCGCCAGTGGACAGTTGTGCTATCGTCCTGACTCCGCCGCCCTCAACGCTTCGACTTCCTGCAGGAGGACCGGCACAACAAAGTGGACGGACGCCTGGGTTTCAGAACAGATCAGCGTCCCCATTAAGCCGGCGAAGGGACTTGTCAGGGACTTTGCAAAGTCCACTAAGACACCTTCAGATGGGGGAGGAGCCATTTCACAGTCTCCAGTTCATTGGCTAATAAGCGGTCCTCATAAGCAGTCCCGGCAGAGGGCTACCTGGCCGCGACGGAAGTCCCGGCAGGGGCAAAGGCGTCTGTACTTGGGGCTGTGTCCGGCGCAGCTGTAGAGGAGCGGGTCCTTCTGCAGGCCGCACTCCCTCCTCAGGACGGAGAACGCGGGGAACACGTGGTTTACCTCCGCCTCCACCACGTCGCACTGCACCTCCAACCTGCATGGGGGGTTGGAGTGATTGTCAGAAGGAAAAGGGTGGTTGTTTGTTCGAACGATGCAGTGAGTGAGAGAAGAGGCGACGAGGAAAGAGTGATGAAAAGACGAACAGTGAAAAGAAGAGAGAGAGAGACCGAGAAGAGGCATGGAGAGAGTGGGTGGGTGGATGCAGTGGTGTATGAGGACAGAGGTTAGAGGAGAGAGAACAGAGAATCAGTTCCGGTTGCTATGGTTTTCTTGTATCACGGCGCACCTGCCAGAACCGAGGGCGCACTGAACTTGGCTCTAGATTGACATCTGCACTACGCTACCTGACAGCACGGCCCGTAGACGGCACTTAAAGACATACGACACTTAAAGACATACGACACAGAACGATAGCAGCTGATTAATATACACGCCCGTAGACGGCACTTAAAGACATACGACACAGAACGATAGCAGCTGATTAATATACACGCCCGTAGACGGCACTTAAAGACATACGACACTTAAAGACATACGACACAGAACGATAGCAGCTGATTAATATACACGCCCGTAGACGGCACTTAAAGACAAACGACACTAAAAGACATACGACACAGAACGATAGCAGCTGATTAACATACACGCCCGTAGACGACACTTAAAGACATACGACACTTAAAGACATACGACACAGAACGATAGCAGCTGATTAACATACACGCCCGTAGACGGCACTTAAAGACATACGACACAGGACGATAGCAGCTGATTAACATACACGCCCGTAGACGGCACTTAAAGACATACGACACAGAACGATAGCAGCTGATTAATATACACGCCCGTAGACGGCACTTAAAGACATACGACACAGGACGATAGCAGCTGATTAACATACACGCCCGTAGACGGCACTTAAAGACATACGACACAGAACGATAGCAGCTGATTAATATACACGCCCGTAGACGGCACTTAAAGACATACGACACAGAACGATAGCAGCTGATTAACATACACGCCCGTAGACGGCACTTAAAGGCATACGACACAGGACGATAGCAGCTGATTAACATACACGCCCGTAGACGGCACTTAAAGACATACGACACAGAACAATATCGGCTGATTGTGACGCTCACCCGCGGAGGGCCTCCTTGTTGTTCACAA
Source organism: Dallia pectoralis (assembly GCA_029465975.1). NCBI lineage: Eukaryota > Metazoa > Chordata > Actinopteri > Esociformes > Umbridae > Dallia > Dallia pectoralis. Next base: position 12,606,625 of record CM055741.1, on the reverse strand, counting down.
AGCGGAAGAGGGCGGGCTCACACACCAGGTGGGCAAGCCGACACGCCTCCACGCACGACTGGCCACCCTGGGATGCCAGCAGCCTCAGGGAGCTGAGAGGGGGCCAGGAGGGGGGAGCGTTGGCGTTGGGAGCCCAGGTTAGGGTACTGGAGTTGGGCAGCAGGACGAACTGAGGCCCGGAACCAGAGGACCACTGGGTCTTGGCTGAGGAGTTGGTTGGAACGAAGGGGGTCTCCGGGGAGCAGAAGTCCTGGAGAGAGAGGAGAGGTAGAGACAGTAAGGGAGACGACAGATGTGAGGGGGAGACAGAAAGAGAGAGGACAGATGAGAGGGGGAGACAAAAAGAGAGAGGACAGGTGAGAGAGGGGGAGTGAAGAAGTGGAGACAGAGGAGAGAGGGAGTGAAGAAGTAGAGACAGATGAGAGAGAGGGGGAGTGAAGAAGTGGAGACAGAGGAGAGAGGGAGTGAAGAAGTGGAGACAGAGAGAGAGAGAGGGAGTGAAGAAGCGGAGACAGAGGAGAGAGGGGGAGTGAAGAAGTGGAGACAGAGGAGAGAGAGGGGGAGTGAAGAAGCGGAGACAGAGGAGAGAGAGGGGGAGTGAAGAAGTGGAGACAGAGGAGAGAGAGGGGGAGTGAAGAAGTGGAGACAGAGGAGAGAGAGGGGGAGTGAAGAAGTGGAGACAGAGGAGAGAGGGAGTGAAGAAGCGGAGACAGAGGAGAGAGAGGGGGAGTGAAGAAGTGGAGACAGAGGAGAGAGAGGGGGAGTGAAGAAGTGGAGACAGAGGAGAGAGGGAGTGAAGAAGCGGAGACAGAGGAGAGAGAGAGGGAGTGAAGAATTGGAGACAGAGGAGAGAGAGAGTGAAGAAGCGGAGACAGAGGAGAGAGAGGGGGAGTGAAGAAGTGGAGACAAAGGAGAGAGAGGGGGAGTGAAGAAGTGGAGAAGAAGTTATCGAGTTTGATAATCTGATTTGCCTAGATTCGTCGGACGCGCCGCCGACATACGTTCCGCACGGCCCTTATTTTGAAGGAGCACACAAACAACTTATCGGATTGAACGAACGCAGCGATCGATAACGCAGCGGAATGAAATTCGGGATGAGTCATCAGGCAAATTGCCTTCAGCGGGTGAAGATAAACTGTGTAAATAGATGTGAATTCACCGACACCGCAGGGCATTTGGAGAGAACACAGCGCTAGACAGACTAGCGGGGCCTCTCTCCAACTTCTACATGATTACACATCACTTTAAATAATCTCCGATCCATCTGCTACCTTTCCTCTGACAGAACTCATCTGGCTGCCTGGCTCCGGCGCAGAACGCACAGTCAGATGAATACGGATGAATCGCTTTAAAGCGGGAATGACGGCGGATGAGACGGATCCAGAATCCATGCCATGTCATTAGCGCAGGCTAATGGTTTTTACAACCGGCTGGCTTGAATATTTCAACGCTCTCCTCGTGTCAATAGTCTCTGCCAGCCTGAAATATGTTAAATAAATGGTTCCGCTTTAAAATACAAACCCTAGTTTGTCTAACGTTTGATATTTCTTTGCATTGCTCAGTGTTTCTGATGCTGGGAATGTGCTGCACGAATAATGTTTCATGATCAACCGTCGTCAGCATGACGGTATTAATAGAATTTCAACGGACACATTAGCCAGACTAAAGAAGACGTTTCAGATCATGATTGACCGGACCATTACATTCTGTTTAGACTCTGCCCTGTCACACCCCAGGAGAAAGTGTCACATCTGCAGTGATGTGACCTGCGTAGATGTGACCTGAGGAGATGTGACCTGCGGAGATGTGACCTGTGGAGATGTGACCTGTGGAGATGTGTCCTGAGAAGATGTGACATGAGAAGATGTGACCTGTGGAGATGTGACCTGAGGAGATGTGACCTGAGGAGATGTGACCTGAGGAGATGTGACCTGCGGAGATGTGACCTGCAGAGATGTGACCTGTGGAGATGTGTCCTGAGAAGATGTGACATGAGAAGATGTGACCTGTGGAGATGTGACCTGAGGAGATGTGACCTGAGGAGATGTGACCTGAGGAGATGTGACCTGAGGAGATGTGTCCTGCGGAGATGTGACCTGCGGAGATGTGACCTGCGGAGATGTGACCTGAGGAGATGTGATCTGAGGAGATGTGATCTGAGGAGATGTGATCTGAGGGATGTGACCTGAGGAGATGTGACCTGAAGAGTTGTGACCTGTGGAGATGTGACCTGAGGAGATGTGACCTGTGGAGATGTGACCTATGGAGATGTGACCTGAGGGGATGTGACCTGAGGAGATGTGACCTGCGGAGATGTGACCTGAGGAGATGTGACCTGAGGAGATGTGACCTGTGGGGATGTGTGGAGATATGTGGAGACATGACCTGAGGAAATGTGACCAGAGGAGATATGACCTGAGGAGAAATGACCTGAGGAGTTGTGACTTGGCTATAGCTCCTTGTATGTGCGTGTGTACGTGTGTGTGTGCGTTCAACCTACCTGATGCTGTATGTACGCATGCACCCTCTCCAGCATTCCCTCACACGTGTACTCGTACGGCAGATACGGCTCGACCTGTGGAGAAACACACACGCGTTGCTAGGCGACCAGCGTAACAACACCCCATTACCATATTCCGCTCGTTTAATTGTTGTTTCGACTATTTCCTCATCGTTCATCCTAATTGTCAATAATAGCCAATTCCACTCATTAATCAAAACGGGCGACTGTGTTGTGGGCCCCGAGGGGCCACCTAGTTCCATGGTTCCCTGGTCAAGGGCACTATGAAGGGACTAGGGTGGCATTTGGAACTGCGACATACTTTGAAACCGAGGTGTTCAGACTTCATTTGATCTGCATAGCTGTTTGATGCGCAACAAAATGTGTCTGAAGAGGATAGCGGTGTTCCGGCAATAAATCAAAAAATAATTGCAGCCAGTGTATTTCTAGCACTGTGTGCAAAACAGGTACCCACGTCTAAAAATAAACCAAACAACAGGCTATAATTGAATTGCTGCTTTTCGTCTGGTCGATTAAGTAACTGAAAGCTTCTGCAAACGCAGGTTCTATCTTTCAAATGTAGTTTACCCGTTGCAACTTGTTGGCGCCGTGTGGATGTGATTGCTTGGTTTGGTACATCAGTAGTGTTTTCACAATAACGCTATTATTATAAGATTAGCTACATATTGCATACGTAGTAGAATTATTTAACAGTTAGACACTTTGGAGAATGGAGAATCATAAATAGTGTCCAAATTAATGACGGACTCTCTATCTCGAGTTAACAGCTGAACACATTTCAGATGATGCAAATCTCACTTGGATATTAGACATCCCTCACTAAATCACTTTTTAATAGAAAATTATAGAAGCAAAATGTTTAACGGCATGTGAAATCGCACTTTCCCAATTTGAAATCAAACCGCTGAAAGGCAAATATGTGGACAGATGATAACTGAGAGAATTGCACGTCACGACCCTGATGACAACGTTATGAAATTCAAATCTGGCAAATGACATGAACCAGATCTGCTTCCAATTTTTTTTTTAGAGATGACTACCCCCAAAGCTCGGCGAGGAGCAGACTTTGCCGTTCTTTGTCACCGGCCTTCTAGCCATCCCCGTTCCTCTGTTGATCACTTCCTTGTCATGTAATTGCACACACCAGGTGCCCATCCCCTCATTAGGATAGACTATATAAGCTCCCTCTGTGTACAGTGTCTTCGTGTGCAATTGTTGTGTCGTGTGAGTTAGCTGTGTTTGTAAGGACAGGTGTCACAGGCTCTATTTGGCTGCGCTACGACGCACCTTTTAGTTATTTTCATTACCGTGTACAGCCGAGTATTTTTTGGTTTGCTCCCAATTTTGGTATTCGAGTGCGACCTTTATTAAATTATCTTTGTTTGAGCATCACTCCCGCGCCTGGCTCCTCCCTCCCTCCTTACCCAGAACGTTACATTGAGTCTTGACTGGAAAATACTATCCTCCCTGCTTTTCTCTTTGTCTCCTCTCCTTGCTAGAGACAGTTATCGCATACACGGAGAAAATGGGAGAGAGGGCGAGTGGGAGAGAGGGAGTGGGAGCAAGAGGCGGAGAGAAATAGAGAGAGAAAGAACAAGCGAGATGGAGAGACAAGAGAACCAGAGAGAATGGGAGAGAGCGAGGGGAGAACGAGAGAGAGAGAGAGAGAGAGAGAGAGAGAGGGGGAGATTTATGTGAACATGAAGAGGTGTCAGCTAGTAGAGATTGCTTTATTGCATGGCTGAGCTTGTTGAGCTCCACTGAACCAAGAGCCACAACCTCACAGACCAGAGGACCAACGTGTGTGTGTGTGCGTGTGTGTGTGCGTGTGCGTGTGCGTGTGTGTGTGTGTGTGTGTGCGTTTGCGTGTGCGTGTGTGTGTGTGTGTGTGTGTGTGTGTGTGTGCGTGTGTGTGTGCGTGTGCGTGTGCGTGTGCGTGTGTGTGTGTGTGTGTGTGTGTGTGTGTGTGTGTGTGCGTGTGTGTGTGCGTGTGCGTGTGCGTGTGTGTGTGTGCGTGTGTGTGTGTGTGTGTGTGCGTGTGCGTGTTTCATGATGTGCATGCATGTGTCTATCTCTGTGTTTGATTTGTGTGCGTCTCCATCTGACTCCATCTGTTTGTGTATCTGTGTTTTCAGCACGTTACTACCTCAGCTTATACGTGTGTGTGTGGATACGTGTACAGCTGTGTTTGTCTGTGTTTGTCTGTCCCAACCTCCGCGTGACTTTTTGTGTGTGTGTGTGTGTGACAGAGCGGAGGAGGTTTGTACTCTCCAATGAAGGGTGAAGTGAGCCATCAGCCATCTCTCAGTGGAATGACAGACAGACAGACAGACAGACAGACAGACAGACAGGAAGTAATTGCTGTGGCACTGAGCTATAACGTGTCTGAGAAAACCCAACAGACAAAATGAGTAAGGGAGCGAGGAGGGAGACACCAGACGCTGTACACACTCCGCTCCATCACAGGGACTTCTGATGCCAATGGGTTTGATGGCTAACTAAAGTTAATCGTTTGATCGGGGTGACGTTTGTCTATTAGCGCAACGTAGAGGAGGAAAACTGGCGCGCTCGACTGATATGCTTGTAGTGGGGTTAAAAGTATTCCAGTGCCTGTTTCAAAGTAAACATCTGACATTCCCGGGAAAACGAAAGAACCCATACCCACTGGAATATTCATCCCGTTTCAATGTATTTTTTAGCAGGAGACAAACGAGGAAAAACCGAGTGCTGATGAAGACTGTGGCCACTGCTTGTTTCTTCTCTGACCTCTGACCTTAAGAACAGACCCCGTCGTCTCAACTCCAAGGGGGCTCGGGAAGAGAGTCCGATCGGGGGAGACCAACGAGGCGTTCCTCTCCTGATCAACCCTCGCACCCGGCCAGAACGTGGCTGATCTGTTTACCGGCCCTGTTTAACTCGACATGCCGTGACCCGGGATAAAACGTACGCCGCATCTCATTGGCAGACAGCTGTACCTTGGTCCTCATGATCTCCCTGATGGCGGTGTCAAACTCCTGGGAGTCGTTGTAGTCCACCGTCATGACGTGCGGCCGCCCGATGTACTGCTCCGCGTACGGGTGCTGCGACGACACCTGAGCGAGCGGAACATAGAGGCGCCGTTACTCACACAGCCGTCCCGGCGATGGGGTTTTATTACGTACTGGAAGACGTTGGGGATTTTTGATTGCGTAAGCAGGGTGTCTCTGACATATCCGAAGCAGCAGTATACACACACCTCTCTGGATGTGGGCTTGCCTCTGAAGAACTCGTGATTGAGCGAGCTGTGGGGTGGGCGGAACTTGGGCTGCAGGTAGATGCACCCATTGGCTATTGCCTCCAGAGGGGCGGGCCCTTCGTAGGGGAAACCAAACCCGATGAAGAGCTGAAGGGAGACACAGAGGTGAGGTGCTAATCTACTGTATGATATGTCCACCATATGCCCATGTCTAACCGTGTCTGGGGACCTTGTACTTGGGGATTTGAACTCGAACCAGTAGGCCACATATCACCTATAATGCATGCATAGAAACTGCGGCTTATAAGTAGGCCATCAACACAGTGTGTTTGTGTGCTGTGTTTGTGTGCTGTGTTTGTGTGCTGTGTTTGTGTGCTGTGTTTGTGTGCTGTGTTTGTGTAGTGTGCTTCCATGTGTAAATATGTGTGGGTTTGTGTAGTGTGCTTCCATGTGTAAATATGTGTGGGTTTGTGTAGTGTGCTGCCATGTTTAAATATGTGTGTGCGTTCGTGTAGTGTGCTTCCATGTGTGAATATGTGTGTGTGGGTTTGTGTAGTGTGCTGCCATGTTTAAATATGTGTGTGGGTTTGTATAGTGTGCTTCCATGTTTAAATACGTGTGTGGGTTTTTGTAGTGTGCTTCCATGTTGAAATATGTGTGTGTAGTGTGCATCCATGTGTGAATGTGTGTGTGTGTTTGTGTAGAGTGCTTCCATGTGTGAATATGTGTGTTTGTGTAGTGTGCTTCCAAGTGTGAATATGTGTGTGTGTGTAGTGTGCTTCCATGTGTGTGTTTGTGTAGTGTGCTTCCATGTGTACATATATGTGTGTTTCTTGTCATCTCGTGTGTGTGGGTCTGGTCCGGTACCTTGGCCCGGCGCAGCAGTGTCTGCAGCTCATGCTGGGGCAGTAAGCCGTGGTTCTTCACAAAAGCAGGCACTTCGGGGGGGCGTTGGGTCTCGTAGTACACAGTGCCGTGGACCTCCATGTATCTGTGGAGGATCTGGAGGAAGCCCTCTTTACCCTGCTGGAGGACCACACGCCAAAACAGAAAGACAAAGAGAGGGACAAACCGTGAAGAAGAAACAGAAACAAATGACCAGCGAGAGAGACAGAAACAGATGGACAGAGAGAATCAGAAATAAACAGACAGAGAGGGAAAGAGAAACAGACGGACAGAGAGAGAGAGAGACAGAAACAAACAGACAAACGACCAGCAATGAAAGAGACAGAAACAGATGGACAGAGAGAAACAAACAGACAAAGAGAAACAGAAACAGACAGAGAGAAACAAACAGACAAAGAGAGTGACAGAAAAAGACCGACAGAGAAACAAGCAGACAAGGAGAGCGAGAGGAGAGACATAAAGAGACGCAGAGAAATAGTTAGAAAGTCAGAAGCTGGTAGGAAGTGGAGAAGCAGATTTGTTAGTGCGTCAGTCTGAGGTCGTATTGAAGTCATTTAACAATGGCTTTGATCCAGAGCCCCTTACAGGAGTGTGTCTATTTTCATACTTCCTCTTGCTGGTCCCAATGGGAATCGAACCCAGAACCCTGGCAGTCTGAGCATCATGCCCAACACACAAGGATATACAGATGTATTTTCAAGTGGCTGAATGGGCATGAGCTTAGAGATGTAAACTGGCACTCGTTTTGTTATTGGTTCAATTCTAACGCTGCTAGTTCATCTTTGACCACTAGATGGTGTTGTTTCTACTAAGCTAGATAATTTTTAAACAGATAGAGGGTGCCAGTGACATGAGCATTGTAAATGTACGAATGTTATACATCAGAATATGGAAATGGTAGCCTTCTCTCAGAATTGACCAATCAAGAGGTTCTTTGTCCACAGGATGGAGGATGAAGGCTTAGCGGAGCTTTATAAATTCAACAGGTGTGTTGGTTTGGAGCAGTTAGCGTATTACTGGTGAAGAAGAAAACCTTAAGACTTTGAAAGGCGTGTCAACATATTAGCTGATTGTCTGTTGCTCAATCAATGTTTTGGACCCACAAGGCAAGTCTTTGTAAGGTTAACGGGACATTAGGGAAAGCTCTTTGACAGTTGACATACTTTGGATTTAATGGATAGTGTGAAGTATTCAATGTTTCTTTAATACAATATTACAGTATGATGGTCAGGTTGTATGATGGTCAGGTTGTATGATGATCAGGTTGTATGATGGTCAGGTTGTATGATGGTCAGGTTGTATGATGATCAGGTTGTATGATGGTCAGGTTGTATGATGGTCAGGTTGTATGATGGTCAGATTGTATGATGGCCAGGTTGTATGATGGCCAGGTTGTATGATGGTCAGGTTGTATGATGGTCAGGTTGTATGATGGTCAGGTTGTATGATGGTCAGGTTGTATGATGGTCAGGTTGTATGATGGTCAGGTTGTATGATGGGCAGGTTGTATGATGGTCAGGTTGTATGATGGTCAGGTTGTATGATGGCCAGGTTGTATGATGGCCAGGTTGTATGATGACCAGGTTGTATGATCTTATTTACACAAGGTAATGTTTCAAGAATGCTTATCGTCGCCAATTCTAACCACAGAACGTCACAGAACAAGCTGCGATGATAGATGACATGGCTCGCTACAGTCACTGGGTACGACATTCTGTTTAGGCTAACCGCCACATGTTCCCTGAGTGTCCAGTTGGAAATGTTGTGCTTATGTAGCACGGAGGCGTGTGTGTGTGTGTGTGCGCCGTGAATGTCAGTGTCTTCACACAGAGAGGCTGAGCCGTGGCCAGTTAGTGAGCGCTGGGAGTTGTGTGTGACAGGGCCCTTTAGGATAGACACACTGCCACAGGGCATCTATGTGAATGAGGAGAATAGCTAGCTGTCTCCACACACACACACACACACACACATCTCTCCCCAGCACTAGAGAGAAACCGTCATCCGTATGAAGATGCCGGTTTGAGATGCTGGCAGATTGCCAGTGCCACTCAGGGCACCCCGAGGGTAGCAGCAGATGAGTCTGGCCTGTGCCAGTCTGTGCCAGCCTGTGCCAACCGATGCCGCTCACCGCCTCAGTGGCTGCCATCGTATTCGCGTCTCTATGGAGGCAATGGAGTTTGCACGATTCTTCCTACTCGTTGTCAACCTGATGTCTTCAAGGGGCTTAAGCGGTGAGGTTTTATAACAGCATGACGGTGCCCATTAGGTTTTTGGATATATTCATGGGAGTCACCAAGGAAAACCAAATAATTGTGAAGAATATATCTTTCGTTTCCAGAAAGCCACTCATAAAACGATATAGCGCAGCCAAAAGTTATTCATAGCCTTTTGAATGGAGAGAACAGAACAGCTATTTCATATTGAGAAAAAAAATGAATTGGTCAATGCTTCTGACAGATGGAAGAAAAAGAATCTGTCTGGTATTTTCTACTTGAGCCACTTTGGTGGAATTCTCTGCTCCTTCCGGCCTAGGATAAATTCCCGTTATTATATTGTCTGTACACAATCTGTTCTTATTTAAATAGGCCATAGCAAATATAAACGGGCTAATTACTCAGAATGGGCTACCCCGCTGTGAAATGCACAATTATTTTCCACGACCCGGCGCCTGTCAAACTCTAATAGTTCAAACAATAGACTGCTCGTTCTCTTGTATTATATACATACATAACATTTTATTTTATTCAGGCTATTCACAAACAAAAAACAACTTTCTCAAACTCCATTACTGGCCTCCTGAATCTATCGTAGATCGGGCAAGAGTCACATTGAAATATATTGGGAATGCGAAAGGGAAAAAAGTAACTCAAGCCCACGCCACATAAAGCCAGACATGACTCATCAATCCAAGCACCAATCGAAACATCAACCCAAGGCCAACGGCTCGATGATTACTTGACACTGGAGCGGTGGGAGCTACAAGTGGTGATATAATGTGTAGCTCTGGCGCTCCCGACCCTGGCTTTAATTGACACTGTACCCCAGCCATTACCTGCCAACCACACACCGATCAGAGGACCTCTGTGGCGAGTTACTCATAGGAAAGCCATTGTGCGTGGCACCCAGCTGTTCGTGTGCCCGCCTGGAACTGCTCGACTACGCGCACACGCCATTTATATTCCAATGGGTTGGACGTCATCAGTCACATCACAATGTAATCAGCGTCGATCGTGTTCAGTGAAACATAGTGATTTACGCCCGTCTCACCGGACCGTTAATATGATTTCTTAGTAGGGAGGAAGTACACGTGGTATTTGGCTGGGCACGCTCATCTATACACAGAGTGTGGTTTCTAGCTGATACTGTGCGGCACATTCATTGGCCCGGGTGTGTGTCGCTCTAACAGCGGGAAGTCAACAAGGAGACCTGAGCTGTGGTTGGTTTACATGGAGTCAAGGAGTACAGAAAGCAGTTTTAACATGTATTCCCTGGAACTAACTTGGTATTTTTAGAAGCAACTAGTACTAGTACTAGTTCTAACTGTTATTAGTACTTTTGTAATTTACATTAGTAAACTATTCCACCTACGGATATCTAGAACTGTAATAAGAACTAGTAACAAAGAGCAGTTTTGTTATTCAGAACTAGCTGCTAATCATCTGCTACTTTTACAGAATGTTGGACAGTGTGTGTGTGTGTGTGTGAGATTATCTTTCCAGAGACTGCTTTTATTTTTGCAGAGAGCTAAAAATTATTATTAATAATAAAATGAGGAGACATAAAATGTCTTCCTAACATAATAAAATATGTTATTTTTTTCCTCAACTTGTCTCAGGCTAATTAGCTAGACCGCTAGACCGCTTTATTGTCCGGTAATGACAATAAATGACAATAGACAAAAGAAATGTAGGTCTATTAACTGAGCAGGTCTTTTGTTGAAGGTCTCCACTGACATAATAGAGTGACGTGACTTGATGTACGTGTCTCACGCCTTTACACCTCAGTCACAACGACGACGTCCGCCGCCCAGAAACTTTTCCGCCTGCACGTCTGGGCATGTGCTCAACTGTAGTTCAAATGTCACCCGTTGCCACCACCTCCGCCGAGCGATTCGTGCGTACATCTTGATGCATACCCACGCAGGGAACACAACGCTTGAATATTGCTTTGAGAATTTCAAAAGAAACATCTACTGTTGTTTGTGTAGCATGGAAAACATGCCTGGGTGATGCTACAATAGGAAGTATGTGGAAAATGTCTAAATCAACCTTAAGGTCTGGTGTAAGTTCCATGTAACGTCCACATGCCACAAGGAACTGTTCAGTCGATATTCTGAAAGACCCGACCGTGTCAACAAATAAGGTGTTTGAGTAGATATGAAGGCTGTGTGTTGTTTGCGTGGGTCGGCTAAGTGCCTTGAGGTTTGGGTGGAAGGTGGAGGTTAAATCAAGGTCATACATTTTGAGGCGAGAGATGCGTGAATACAATAGTTAAAGTCTGAGATTTACATACACCTTTGACGAACACATTCAAACTCAGTTTTTCCACATTTGATCCTCATAAATATTTCCTGTCTTAGGTTAGTTAGGATCACCATGATATTTTCTGAAAAACAATATTTATTTATTTCATCCTATTTCCAGTGGCAGAGAAGTTTACATGCAACCGATTGGTATTTGGTAGGCCTTTAAAGTTCTTAACTTAGGTCAAACATTTTGGGCAGCATTCCTCAAGCTTCCTGACTGATGTCTTAAGATGTTGCTTCAATATATTTGCTGCAATATATTCACATAATTTTCCTTCCTCACAATGCCATCTATTTTGTGAAGCACACTATAGCCCCTCCCGCCACAAAGCACCCCCCACAGCATGCTGCTGCCGCCCCTGTGCTTTACGGTTGAGATACTGTTGTTCTGCTTGAAAGCCTCACACTTTGTACTCCGAACATTACGATGGTCATTATGGCTGAACAGTTTTCTTTAATCAGACCAGAAGACATTTCTCCCAAAACTCAAAATTTGTTGTCCCCATGTGCAGTTGCAAACGTTAATCTGGCTTATGTGTGGCGGTTTTGGAGCCTTGCCTTCTTCCTTGCTGAGCGGCCTTTCAGATTCTGTCAATATAGCACTCAATTTACTGTGGATATAGATACTTCTCCACCAGTTCCCTCCAGCATCTTCTCAAGGTCCTTTACTGTGGGATTGATTTGCACTTTTCGCACAAAAGTACGTTAGTAGGAGACAGAATATGTCTCCTTCCTGAGCGATATGACAACAGTGTTACGACTGAGGTTCAGGGCGACACAGTCTGGGGTAAAAAATTAACACGTTTTTAATGAAGAATTTACACAAATAAGCAAACACGCCGCCGCCGCGGCAACAAAAGACAAAAACAATGAAGCACACAGCGAATGGACAAAATAGCCAAATAATCGGCTCATCAATTAGAGGCAACAGAGGGCAGTGGCCCAAACACAGAAATGTTAGGAGGCATTCCCTTGATGTGAAGCAAAGAGGCACTGAGTTTGAATGTAGGCGTTGAAATACATACACACCTCCAATCAGCTGATGTCAATTAGCCTATCAGAAGCTTCTAGAGTCATAGCATAGTTTTCTGGAATTTTTGAATAAACCACTTGTATCACGTACAAAGTAAATGCCCTAACAGACTAGCCAAAACTACAGTTTGATAACATGAAATCTGCGGAGCCGTAGAAACTGAGTTCTAATGACTTCAACCGAAATACGTATGTAAACCTCCGACTTCGACCGTAAGTGGATAAGTAATCTCCTTGACTCCTACAGTAATAACCTCGCCTCCATCTGAACCATCCACAGCTCAGGTCTCATTATTGACTTCCTGGATGTTAAGCAGCTTACTGTATCTTTGTAAACCCACCCCCTCGCCCCCGCCCACAGGCTGCACGGTAATTGGTGGGTCGCTGTGATCGATGGTTTCCCCAGCAAGGATTTCCTCAGCCAATTAGGCGATTAGACCACGCTCCGAGTGCGTCCGGCACCGTGAATAAGAGCAAAGGAAACACACACGCATGTGCAGGGAACGAGAGAGATATACACACACATGTGCGTGCGCATGCGGTCGGTCCGGAGACAGAGCGAGTCATTCCCTGACCGTGCCAAAGCCGAGCCACATCAGCAATGCTAAACCAGCTGACTTGGCCTGTTCTCGGGAGTCGGATCAAACAGAGCACGGCTGGATTAAGTGGTTGTGAGATGAAACAGAAGTTGACCTGAACGGGAGTCTTTGTGATTTGAGGCCAGCTAAGTGCATGTCATGTTTGACAATAGCCTGTTAAGGAACAGCAAGGCTGCAGTTTAGCCTTGAGGACGAGAGACAAGATTGGCTAGACAGCGACAGAGAGAAGAAATACAGACGACAGACAGACGGTGAAAGAGAAAAACGCAGACAGAGAATGAGAAAGAAAAAGACGAGAAAAAAACACAGACCTGATAGAGAAATAGGAAGCAGAATAAAACAGGTGAGAAAGTGTGTGTGTGTGTGCGTGTGTGTGTGCGTACGTTTGTGTCCGTTAGCTGGAGCTAGAAGAGACAGTGAGACCAGTCAGAGAATCTCCCCCTGTGGGTTCAGCAACAGAGTCAACAGGAAGGAACCCTTTCATGTTTACATGTAACCAGCAGGTGAGCCTCTCTTGCTTTAACAACATACAAACAACAACAAACAAACACCAACACACAACACAGGCAAAGACCTCCCTGTCGGAGGTGGTTGACAAGACGATGAGGGATGATGCTGTCTTTCACATGAGGCGCTAGATGAAGTCATCACATTTACAGTCGTTGCTCGTCTCACGGGCTCGACTCCTCAGGGCAGAATTTCGGCGATCGATAACGTTCCTTAAAACCCCCAAATTGCAACTCCTCGACATGTTCCTCGTAAGATATGTCTAAGTCATAAGATATGTCTAAGTCATAAGATATGTCTAAGTCGTAAGATATGTCTAAGTCGTAAGATATGTCTAAGTCGTAAGATATGTCTATGTCATAAGATATGTCTAAGTCACAAGATATGTCTAAGTCATAAGATATGTCTAAGTCGTAAGATATGTCTAAGTCGTAAGATATGTCTATGTCATAAGATATGTCCAAGTCAAAAGATATGTCTAAGTCGTAAGATATGTCTAAGTCTAAGATATGTCTAAGTCATAAGATATGTCTAAGTCATAAGATATGTCTAAGTCAAAGATATGTCTAAGTCGTAAGATATGTCTAAGTCGTAAGATATGTCTAAGTCATAAAGATATGTCTAAGTAAGAAGATATGTCTAAGTAAGTAAGATATGTCTAAGTCGTAAGATATGTCTATGTCATAAGATATGTCTAAGTCACAAGATATGTCTAAGTCATAAGATATGTCTAAGTCGTAAGATATGTCTAAGTCGTAAGATATGTCTAAGTCGTAAGATATGTCTAAGTCGTAAGATATGTCTATGTCATAAGATATGTCTAAGTCAAAAGATATGTCTAAGTCGTAAGATATGTCTAAGTCGTAAGATATGTCTAAGTCATAAGATATGTCTAAGTCATAAGATATGTCTAAGTCGTAAGATATGTCTAAGTCGTAAGATATGTCTAAGTCGTAAGATATGTCTATGTCATAAGATATGTCTAAGTCAAAAGATATGTCTAAGTCGTAAGATATGTCTAAGTCGTAAGATATGTCTAAGTCATAAGATATGTCTAAGTCATAAGATATGTCTAAGTCGTAAGATATGTCTAAGTCGTAAGATATGTCTAAGTCGTAAGATATGTCTAAGTCATAAGATATGTCTAAGTCGTAAGATATGTCTAAGTCGTAAGATATGTCTAAGTCGTAAGATATGTCTATGTCATAAGATATGTCTAAGTCAAAAGATATGTCTAAGTCGTAAGATATGTCTAAGTCGTAAGATATGTCTAAGTCATAAGATATGTCTAAGTCATAAGATATGTCTAAGTCGTAAGATATGTCTAAGTCGTAAGATATGTCTAAGTCGTAAGATATGTCAAAGTCGTAAGATATGTCTAAAGCCCTCATTATGCTTCTGCGTCAACTCCACGGCGTAGCTACGCCGTCGCTCCTACGGCGTCGTGGCCGTTTTATGGTTCTGCGTCGGGTTGCGTTGCATTTCACCGCCAGATGTATAATCTGACCAATCACAGCCCTTGTGGTCTGCGTCGCCTCGACGTGTAGTTACAATTTTCTGGAGGTGCACGTCGAGCTACGGCGTAGGGGTCAGAGAGGGGTTCGCGTCGACGCAGAGGGGTCTGCGAGGGTACGCCGCCGATTCGACGCAGAAGCATAAAACAGGCTTTAGTCGTAAGATATGTCTAAGTCGTAAGATATGTCTAAGTCGTAAGATATGTCTAAGTCGTAAGATATGTCTAAGTCTTAAGATATGTCTAAGTCGTAAGATATGTCTAAGTCGTAAGATATGTCTAAGTCGTAAGATATGTCTAAGTCGTAAGATATGTCTAAGTCATAAGATATGTCTAAGTCGTAAGATATGTCTAAGTCATAAGATATGTCTAAGTCATAAGATATGTCTAAGTCATAAGATATGTCTAAGTCGTAAGATATGTCTAAGTCGTAAGATATGTCTAAGTCGTAAGATATGTCTAAGTCGTAAGATATGTCTAAGTCGTAAGATATGTCTAAGTCATAAGATATGTCTAAGTCAAGCCTGAGCCCACAAAGTGAAAGGAGACTAACTTTATACTATGCATCGTTAGATGTAATGCCTTTGTAGAATACTCTGGATGTAGAATACTCTGGATGTAATGCTTTTGTAGAATACTCTGGATGTAGAACACTCTGGATGTAATGCCTTTGTAGAATACTCTGGATGTAGAATACTCTGGATGTAATGCCTTTGTAGAATACTCTGGATGTAGAATACTCTGGATGTAATGCCTTTGTAGAATACTCTGGATGTAGAATACTCTGGATGTAATGCCTTTGTAGAATACTCTGGATGTAGAACACTCTGGATGTAATGCCTTTGTAGAATACTCTGGATGTAGAATACTCTGGATGTAATGCTTTTGTAGAATACTCTGGATGTAGAACACTCTGGATGTAATGCCTTTGTAGAATACTCTGGATGTAGAATACTCTGGATGTAATGCCTTTGTAGAATACTCTGGATGTAGAATACTCTGGATGTAATGCCTTTGTAGAATACTCTGGATGTAGAACACTCTGGATGTAATGCCTTTGTAGAATACTCTGGATGTAGAATACTCTGGATGTAATGCCTTTGTAAAATACTCTGGATGTAGAATACTCTGGATGTAGAATAATCTGGATGTAGAATACTATGGATGTAATGCCTTTGTAGAATACTCTGGATGTAGAATTCTCTGGATGTAGAATTCTCTGGATGTAATGCCTTTGTTTAATACTCTGGATGTAGAATACTCTGGATGCAAAATACTCTGGATGTAATGCCTTTGTAGAATACTCTGGATGTAGAATACTCTGGATGTAATGCCTTTGTAGAATACTCTGGATGTAGAATACTCTGGATGTAGAATACTCTGGATGTAGAATTCTCTGGATCTAATGCGTTTGTAGTAATAATACTGTGATCTGGCAGATATTGATTTGGCTTTGATGTAACATTAATAGACTTGAGTAAAGTTTTCTCTACATGTAGAGCAGTGACTGTTCGAGAATAAACACGCGTCTGGAACATGGTCCACACACACACACACTCACACACAGACACGTGTCGGAGCTTCGGGACACTAATTTGTCGGTCCAATCGACTAAACATCTACAACAGTCACTCCCTAAACAAACCGCCTCGAGAGACGAAGAGAGAACGAAAGGGAGAGTCGACAGTCATGGCTGTTTTGCAAGAGCGCGGCGATCGACACCGGGGACAACAGCTTCAGAAACGGTCTTATGTGAGGTCCGGGTGCGCTCCAGTATTTTTAATTGGAAGAGATGTCCTCAAGTCTCGTCCAGTATTTAATATTCCAAAAGACATCTGTGGCACCACAGCATTCTGGTGAATAATTCACAGATAGCTACAGGCTCAGAAGAGCTGAGGACTAGCCTTGTCAGGATATCAGCTCATCTTCCGAATGAAAGATATCATAAAGAACACAAAGATATTGAAAAGAAGCATTTATACGGTCAAATTAACTTCACATGAGGGTCTGCTGTAGTAGGTTTACGATGACGGTTGAGATTATGCGGTGAATGTGTGAAAGGAAGAGTGGCAGAAAGGGGCTTTATGAGTTTAACAGAAGAGTCTTACTGTACCTGAAGCTGTAGAGTCCACCCAGATCCGATAGAGGAGAGAGGAAGGGAGACAAGAGGGGAGACAACAGAAGAAGACAGGAGATCAGGGTGGAGAAAGTGGAAGCCATAATAAGAGAGAGTGGAGAGGAAGAGATGGGAGAATAGAGGAGAAGTGAAGAGAAGACAGGAGAGTGTCAGAGACAAGACGTGTTCAAGCGGACAAAAAGTAAACGAGAAAAAGGCAATCGGGGGAACGGAGAACAGAAAGAAAAATGGTTATTATTCAACTATCTGTCATGTGTTACATTTTTCTTAATCGGTTCCTATTAGTCGACAACTGCTCAATATTCACAGACACCGTTTCAAAGGCATCTCGTCAGCCCCCCAAATACCAGTATAAACGATTGAATGCAATTTCAGGGGAATTGGCACACTCGGGCAGGGTTGGAACAAAGCAGTAACGGAAGCTACTTATTCACAGCGCTTTAAACAATGCCGGTTTGTCAGAGTCTCTCCTCATCGAATATGCACTGTGAACAACCGGGGTGCTATTGAAGGGGAAATTGGCTGTCAATGAGCGCTGCCTGATTCTGTCAAATATATCCACATACGACTGCTGCATGCCAAACTCAATAGATGGCGCGCTTGTTAATTCTCTTATCTCTGGTGCAGTTAACGACTCTATTCTATTGACTACATCTCGGGACGAATGTATGTGATGTTGGGGCAGTTGGTAGTGTGTGTGTGTGTGTGTGTGGGTGTAAGTGTGTTTGTGTTTGTGAACACGCTGTGGATTTAATTCTGGGTGAGATTTGCAACCCTTTTATACAGTTTAACCTCTCGTTCTGGTAGAAAATGTAAGTGTTGTTGAAACAATAATGAGATCGTGCTCTAGGCTGGAATAATAATTATCGACGAGGTGATTCTCATGTGATTCTCATACATTCTGAGTGATTCTCATGTGATTCTCATACATTCTAAGTGATTCTCAGGTGATTCTCATACATTCTGAGGGATTCTCATGTGATTCTCATACATTCTGAGTGATTCTCATGTGATTCTCATACATTCTGAGTGATTCTCAGGTGATTCTCATACATTCTGAGTGATTTTCAGGTGATTCTCATACATTCTGAGTGATTCTCAGGTGATTCTCATAAATTCTGAGTGATTCTCAGGTGATTCTCATACATTCTGAGTGATTCTCAGGTGATTCTCATCCATTCTGAGTCTGTCTGAGTCAACTGGCCGGTCTGTGTGACCCGAATGGCCAAGTCAACTGATTCCTAAATCCTAAGGCACAGGAAGATGGAGGCTTCAATTCAGGCTTTTAGCTGGATAGAAGAGTATTTTAAGATGTCCAATGTGCTCCATTTCAAAAATAATTCTAATGATCCTACCAAAATCCAAAAAGGTTTTACCCACTTTACAACTGCAATTAAAGCTGTGCGCCTGTTTTTTAAACCCATGATATGTTTACTTGGGTCATGCAGATACCATGGAGTAAATGGTTTACACGTGTGATACTGTCTCATTGGTTCCATTGCACCGGGGACATTAAATCAAACACAGTTTTTGAAAAAGTTATATAAAATATTTCAGATATCCATGGATACCAGCTCCTCCATTGTCCCCAGCACCTCCTCAAACATATCCCAAATATCCGTTGATGAGGTGTGTGTCCACGTGTTCGTCTGTTCGTACCTTCCACATGCTGGCCTCCTTGCCGTAGACCACAGCCATAGTGTTGACCTTATTGAGCATGATGCTCCTCTTCTCCGTGTCGTTCAGCTCCTCAGACACGAAGCCCATGAAGGAGTTGTCCGGTGTGTGGGCTGAGGTGAGTGGGACGGGAGGGCAAAGGTCAGGGAGAGACACGAGGATCCGCGCGAGAGCGGGGTGGAGGGGTGGAAAGAGGCGGGACAGAAAAGAATGTCATCTTCGAATCCGTATAATCAGCGCTGTATGATGACGAAAGCACTAGCGCTGATACCGATAATACGCGCGGCTGTCTGCTACTACGGTCGTTATCCGAACGCTAAGTGTTGCTACTCAAAAACCTCTCTGTATGCTAAATCAGAAGCATTACAATGTCAAGTGCTTCCATTTGTGTGTTTTAAAGCTAGGCCGACCGGGCCGGCGTCTGTAGCATTAGCACGCTAAGTGGTTTGACTCGTACCGTGGGTGTATCATTGCCGGGTGGATGTTATCGTCGGCGTGGATCAGATAGCAGAGCTAATTGGCGCCGCGGAGGTGGCACCCGAATGGGATCGGGCGGAACGAGTCAAGTGGCGCTCAGTTAACTGAGCGACGCGCTACGGAAAGACGCGCCAGTCGGATAAATAAGACCATGTCTCTACGTTGACGTGATCGTACGGTGTCCCGCTGTGACCTCCGAACTCCCTGCTAACTATACTGGAAGTGCAATGGAAGCCGTTTTTAAAAGCCGATTTCTCAAAAAAATTATTGTAGGAGAATCCGCTCGAAAAGCATGTGGCTCTATCCGGGTCCTAATTAAAACCCTGTTTCCTAAACATATTTTGTCTCAGCAAACGCTGACAGTAGCACCGTTAAGGTAACAGCCAGAATCCTTCCCGAGACAGAGCTGAATGTGTGATGCAGTAATGCTTGGCTTGCACCCTGAAGTTGTGAGATTGTCACGCTGCTGTGTGCATAATGAAGGACTGTTACCCGCCCGTTGCAAAGGGGTCGTTGCCGAGGCGACGGGAGGTGACTTACGGAACATGGTCATATATTGCCGCGTGTTGAGGTTCCAGTATCCCCAGTTGGACCTGTAGCCGTGCAGAGTGGCGTATTCCTCGTGGTTGTACGCCGGCTCTGTGCCGAACGTGTCGATCACCCGGATGTGGCACCTGAGAAGAGGAAGGGGAGCCGGGTATTAATTAAACACCAATCGGATTTACCGGTACACTTCACTCGGATAGACCAGATCATCTAGATTTTAAAGATTATAACTGCAAAAAAAGTCAAGATTAAGTTTTAGGGGTGGTCTTGGATAAAGGGGTTAAGGTAATGGATTGGATAAGGTTCAAGTTTAGGACTACAGTTAGTAGATTAAGATTAACCTTCACTTAATTTAGCAACACTAGACGTCTTAGACTTTAATATTTGATCAAAGTCTAGTACATAAACAATGACATTTTCAGATGACATTTCGATAATCGTTAGGCTGTTTCATCAACGCTCCGTTCTTATCTAGAAACCTAGAGATTGTCTTAGACAACATGTTTATTTCGCTGCATCCAGTTTTAAACCGAAGTCGCTATCAAGTGTTTGCTGAACTGGTAATTGCGACGCGGCTCAACGACCGGAAGACAGTCAATACAAACAGGTATCCTTGCAGTGCTAGCTAGTTAGCATTTTCCATCAACACCACATCCAACAGCAGGTACATATAATGAACAGGTCAGCATGGGAAAAGGAAAAGCTTTTCGCTAAATTCCGTAACTATTCCTTTAAGTGAATAGAGGGAGATTGGGGAATATGGTAATGGGAGATGAGTTCAGAACCTTTCTGACATTATCAGAATATGCACACTTGTTATTCTCTAGTATAGAAATATATACATTGTTACACAATAGATTTTGGACAGCATTTGCTCATTTCAATAAGGCACTCTGTGTCACCATGGCTCAGCTTGTCCCGAAAAAACTTAGTGTGTCTTCAAAAGCTTTATGTATCAAGTGACAAGGATTTAACCGGGATTCAGTGCTGTCTAAGCCCTATTTTCTTTCATCCATTGTGTCGCACGCTGGGTGTTTGAGAGTGTGTTTGTTTGGCGTACATCTGCTTGACAAGCACTGTATATCCTGCCTTTAGATGTGTGTGTGTGTGTTTAACAAGAACCGTTCGTCCATTTGACAAGCTCTGTGTAGGTGTCTGACAAGAGGAACAAGGAAATAAAAACAACAAGAAGGTTCAATACCATCAATATCTGTCTTTCAGAGGGATAATTCTGAGCGCATCATAGACATTATGGAGACAAAATCCTTCAGTGGAACCATTGTTACCCTGGTAATGGCCATACTGCATGTTTACCCAGGTAATGGCCGTACTGCATGTTTACCCAGGTAATGGCCATACTGCATGTTTACCCAGGTAATGGCCATACTGCATGTTTACCCAGGTAATGGCCGTACTGCATGTTTACCCAGGTAATGGCCATACTGCATGTTTACCCAGGTAATGGCCGTACTGCATGTTTACCCAGGAAATGGCCATACTGCATGTTTACCCTGGTAATGGCCGTACTACATGTTTACCCAGGTAATGGCCATACTGCATGTTTACCCAGGTAATGGCCGTACTGCATGTTTACCCAGGTAATGGCCATACTGCATGTTTACCCAGGTAATGGCCGTACTGCATGTTTACCCAGGAAATGGCCATACTGCATGTTTACCCTGGTAATGGCCGTACTACATGTTTACCCAGGTAATGGCCGTACTGCATGTTTACCCAGGTAATGGCCATACCGCATGTTTACCCAGGTAATGGCCGTACTACATGTTTACCCAGGTAATGGCCGTACTGCATGTTGACCAGGTAATGGCCGTACTGCATGTTTACCCAGGTAATGGCCGTACTGCATGTTTACCCAGGTAATGGCCGTACTGCATGTTTACCCAGGTAATGGCCGTACTGCATGTTTACCCAGGTAATGGCCATTTTGCAGGCACTGCAGACACCAGAGCGGTAGCAATCACTTTGCTTGTCACAAAAGGCTATCTGGTTTTGTGCGGAAGCTGAGATGGAGAGATCGGGCAAATAACAAGCCGTAAAGCAGGTTTATCCTTTTAGACATGAGGACGATATTTCACCATTATACTTCACGCCAATGAAACCCAACTACCGCTTAAGATAAAACAACCACATAACGAGACACACAAACAGGCAGATTATGCAGACGTGCTGCCTGGGCCGTACCAGGTGAGCCAGCGTTATATCCTCCCACTGTGGATGGGTTTGGAGAGGAGCCGAAGGCCTGAACTCAGCTATTAAACAACCAAGATGCTGATTTGACAGAGACGTACTTCAACTGAAATACGTACAGTCTGTTAATTACAAAGTCCAAGCAAGCGAAACGTTTCACAATAAAATGACTTGTCTATAGAAATAAACAATTGCACCTACTTCAAATGATGAAAGGTTCCTCAAGCCCCCTTCCTCCATCAAACAAAATGCCTGTCCAACTGATTACAATTTTTTTTATCGCTTTGTCACTATTATCTCAACTCTGTGGTAAAACCCTCACAACTCTTAATACTAACCTCCAAACTCATCACACCTGTGACGCAGCCAGTCTTTCATTCAAAACTTGCCATAAAAACCTCTCACCACACAACCATTGATTCAAAATCGTAGAAGACAAATTACAGATTTCAAAAACTGTAATTCGGGTCTTAAAAAATGACGACGGGCGGATGGTTGTCCATCCTTTGTCCTTGCACCTGAGATATTCATAGTAATCACGAAGTGTTGTTTCCGAAAAAATCTTCTGACACTGTTCTTCTGTAAACACAGCACAAAAGCAGACTAAATAGGTATGTTTACTGTCTGTTCAAGGCAGCGTTGGGATGTTTGGCCCTAAGCAGAGCTCTATTTCCGAACATAAATTATTCAGATTCCCTCTAAGTAAGTAACCAATATTACACAAGGTGACATTGGGATCTTTATGACAGCTCCGGTTTTTTTTCATTGCACAGCTTGGTAAAGGACCAAGCAGCTTAAAACATGGCACGCGAATCCAAGCTGCCCATTCTAGGGGGCCAGTGTCACGGAAGAGTGGTTTCAAAACATTGATGGGGATGGAATTTGCAGTTAGTCCTACCTCGCTAACGCAATCTCTTCCCTCATCATCTCTGAAATAGGAGAATTTTGCACCGGATTACATCACGTCCTTGGAGAAGTGAACGGAAGGCGGGATGGAGGAAAAGAGTCACTGACTTGAACTATGAATATCTACAGTTCAGCTTGTTTTACCTCTTCACACAATACCTAAATAACATCATACCAACCATAAATCATAAAGGCGCCAGCGTTTTTGCGTGGGGCTGCTTTGTTGCCATTGAGTGAACCATGAGGGAAATGCGCGTGTTTCTGTCAAACAAAGCAAGAAGAGAATGGTTCATAAAAGAAATGGAGTGTTATGAAATGGCAAATCCAAGACCTCAATCTTATCAAAATACTGCCCACAAACATGACAGCTGAAGCAGTGCTGTAAAGAGTAGGCACACATTTCTCCCAGTTAATATAAAAGACTGATTACAGACAGTTACAAGAAACAACAAAGGCTGCTCCTGGGAGTAGAGGCGACGCCCCTTTAGTAGTCTCCCCGATTTCGGAGCTGTTTGTCGACGCCTACAGATATGTCAATGTATTGTGAGAAATGTGTGAGGTTTCTGATTGTGTTTCCCATGGACGACTACGTGTTTCCCTCAAAGGGGCCTGAGCCAGCCCGCGTAGGGCAAGGAGCATGCGAATGGCCTATTACAGAGTATTGGGGCACCAGGGGGTCTACAAAAACGGTTGGTTCATCTGTTGTGTATTGATCCGTGGCCCCAAGACTGGGCCTCTTCGGAACGGGGTCTGTTCACCTGAGACGTGGCTCTGGATGCACTGTGTGCAGCCCCAGTGAAATCACTGATGTCTGTGTATCTCAGGTTAGCCGCCCACGAAACCGCCTGGCTATATCTTAAGAGTAAGTACAACAGTGATCTCAATTAGGAAGGCACGTGTAGGAAAATGATTGTACCATGTCAACGTCCAATTTTCACATGACACAATGAACCAACGTTGATTGGGCTGTTTCGTACATTCTGTGTCTGTGTACCCTGGCATAATGAAAATAATATGTATAAATGACATGATAATAAATGCACATGCTGTATCCGTAACTGTACATTACTTAATACTTTTATATCCTGGTGTCGTATGCTATATTATAATGCATCACCACAACTGCGAAATATAAATAATAACAATAACAAAACAATAGGGCATTACTGGAGCATACTGGTTGGCCATTCAGCTGTAGGCACCATCATTCAGAATGTGTTTTACATATTTCCCAACCATAAAGAAATAACAGTAAGTGCATCCCTAATCTCCTTGTCTTATCGGTGTCCCCTTCTGTTCTAAATTGCTTCTGGTGATTCCAAAGTGACACGGGTGTACGGAAGTCCCTAGTGAAGTCTCTAGTAAAGTCTCTGTGAAGTCTTTGGTGAAGCCTCTGGTGAAGCCTCTGGTGAAGCCTCTGGTGAAGTCTCTGGTGAAGTCTCTACTAAAGTCTCTGTGAAGTCTCTGGTGAAGTCTCTATTAAAGCCTCTAGTAAAGTCTCTGGTGAAGCCTCTATTAAAGCCTCTAGTAAAGTCTCTGGTGAAGCCTCTATTAAAGCCTCTAGTAAAGTCTCTGGTGAAGCCTCTATTAAAGCCTCTAGTAAAGTCTCTGGTGAAGCCTCTGGTGAAGAAGCCTCTGGTGAGAGTGGCCTCTCTGGCCATCAAATGGATTGTATTGTTACTTCAGGTTACCTCACATGAGAACAGTACCACACCAAATTCCCTCCCTCAGGGAACCAGGGTGTGTTAACTAAACGTCTGTCACGAATTGACCGGCGTAATGTGGTGAAAGCCATTTGCAGAGTCGTGATACTCGTTCGTGGTGTTTATTTAAAACAAACCAAACACTTAACAACGAACGGAAAACGTAACTAACTGTAAATGAAATGAAATTGCGCAATCGCGACTTATAACAAACATTCCACACAGTGCTTTACAAACATAACACTCACCATAAAATAACGTGACGTAGTAACAAACAATGCTAAGCAACTGTGAATAATCCTAGATCCCCTTTATAGCCCGGACTAATGACTGAATGAAAACAGCCGTGACTAATAAACCAAAACCCAGGAAGTGCTTCAATGAAATACAAACAGTGCAGCAACGCCCCCTAACCACTCGTGACAACGTCTACATCACAAACTACCCAAATGGGCATGTAATACCTATGAATCTTTTGAAATTGTCGGTTGTACATAATTTTGAACTGCTAAAATAGAAATGCACGTTACAGAACAAACTACTGACAAAAAGATACAGTTTGATCAACATATTCATTTGGGTCAGTGTTAATTGGCTTGTAGTGCTCCCATTAACCAATGGAGATGAGTAAAAAAAAGGACTGAACTTTACGGAACAATGTTTGTGTGCCTGTTTGGCGTGTGTGTTTATGTGGTCACATGGTTTTTTAATAGCCACATGCTATATATTGTAGCCTTGCCTTCC
The DNA here is from genome assembly GCA_029465975.1 of Dallia pectoralis. NCBI lineage: Eukaryota > Metazoa > Chordata > Actinopteri > Esociformes > Umbridae > Dallia > Dallia pectoralis. The sequence continues at coordinate 12,581,389 of CM055741.1, read as the reverse complement.
CCCTCCGGACTAGTAGAGCTGTAAATACACCCGGGGCAGATGACACGGACCCATAGCATCGCCCCATTATCAAATCTGCAAGTGTGATTTAAAACCGCTTGCTATTGGCGTTCAGTACCTCTGCCCCCTCTTCGTCTTGACCTCCTCCTCCTCTCCCCTCCCTGAACACGAACAGTCGAGCATATTGGATGGCCGGGCATTATTAATGCAGCTGGATATTCGGAGTAACATAAAGCTAAAGTAATTAAGTAGAGGCTGAAGGGCCCAGTAGCTCCAGGGTTGATTAATGGTGCCTTTCAGTCGACAGGACTCGTATCTCATTCAGGCCCACACAACCGCTGAGGGTTGTGGGTAAAGTACAACATCTGGGGTAGAGATACGACGGAAAACACAGCGACGTGTAGGCAACTTTATCCTATCGAAGCTCTGATAGTTTTTACGGTGTGTTCGAACATAAAATATCAAAATTTTTGTTGTCAAAGTTGTCATTGACTATTGTGCAATAGATGTGAGCTCAATTTACATGACAGACACAAATTAAGCAACTTCACAAAATAGCAGAAATGCCTCAACTTGGACTTCGATGACATGTGACTTGATATGAACGACAAAAGACACACAGAAGACTTAAAGGGTATTTGCCGTTCCCCTCATACTCCCAAACGAGGTTGTCTCATAACACAGCTCAACCCACCCTTACATTCTGCTTACTTATAATAATAAAAAAGATGCTTCTTGAATAATGTGTAGTCTTCGTTAACGTGTATTTTCTCTTGACGTACATTAAAGTGTCAGAAGGGTGCAATAAAGCTCAATACAGCCAAGTGTACGCAGGAGTGTACGGCCAAGAGTCAAGTCAATACTTCTAACTGCAGGTTACAGGGAGAGAGAGTTGATGCACTAGAGTCTGCTTACATACTGGTTATATACTGGTTACATACTGGTTATATACTGGTTACATACAGGTTACATACTGGTTATATACTGGTTACATACTGGTTATATACTGGTTACATACAGGTTACATACTGGTTACATACTGGTTATATACTGGTTACATACTGGTTATATACTGGTTATATACTGGTTACATACTGGTTATATACTGGTTACATACTGGTTACATACTGGTTATATACTGGTTATATACTGGTTACATACTGGTTATATACTGGTTATATACTGGTTACATACTGGTTATATACTGGTTACATACTGGTTACATACTGGTTATATACTGGTTACATACAGGTTACATACTGGTTATATACTGGTTATATACTGGTTACATACTGGTTATATACTGGTTATATACTGGTTACATACTGGTTACATACTGGTTACATACTGGTTACATACTGGTTATATACTGGTTATATACTGGTTATATACTGGTTATATACTGGTTACATACTGGTTATATACTGGTTATATACTGGTTACATACTGGTTACATACTGGTTACATACTGGTTACATACTGGTTACATACAGGTTATATACTGGTTACATACTGGTTATATACTGGTTATATACTGGTTACATACTGGTTACATACTGGTTATATACTGGTTACATACTGGTTATATACTGGTTACATACTGGTTACATACTGGTTATATACTGGTTACATACTGGTTACATACATGTTACATACAGCTTACATACTGGTTACATACATGTTACATACAGCTTACATACTGGTTACATACTGGTTACATACTGGTTACATACATGTTACATACAGCTTACATACTGGTTACATACTGGTTACATACTGGTTATATACTGGTTACATACATGTTACATACAGCTTACATACAGCTTACATACTGGTTACATACTGGTTATATACTGGTTACATACTGGTTACATACATGTTACATACAGCTTACATACTGGTTACATACATGTTACATACCCAATAAAAAAAATGTATCATAATGTAGTGTAGTGTAGTGAATTTATACACAGCAAACCCTAAATCCATCGGTTCAGTTCAACGTGAGCTGCTTTGCTGCACAACAATAAAAGTAATGTCTAATTACATCAGCCAAAAGTCAACAAGACTCCATAAATATGTGTGAGACGCCCTGCTAGCTAAAAACATTAAGAACATGATCATATAGAGAGTCAGATTTCTGCGGTTTCCACGACACACACACATGCGCGCTCAATTGCACACAACAGGCTCTAAATTCCGCCCAGCAGAATTCCCGGAGCTACGGGCACACGCACCGTGCCCTTTCTTAAGGACTCAAATTCATCCCTCATACATAATAGGACTTTCGTTTTAATACACCGCTTTGGGTATCGGTTGTTATCCGGTGTCAGTTTGAGCCAAGTGACCTGCCACTCCTCCGTTCCCGCTCTCCCCGGCTCCCTCCATCTCTCTACACCTGGCCTCCATCTTGATCCTTCATTCTCTCTACGCCGCCTCGCTCCGATCGATAGCGATCCTCACAGCAGTACACGAGCGGCACCGCAGCAATAATAAGCCGCTGACAGCTGGACTGGTGCATAATGCCCGTAGGTGATAGGTGCTGCCAATACACGTTGTTCTAAATTGTGCCGTCTGTTACCGGGCATCGCGTGGGGTGGGGGGGGTACTGTTAGCAACCCGCCGTCCGATGGTTTGTGAGCATGTTTAATACCTTCACAGTAATTAAACTTAGCACATTTTATTCAGTACTTAAAAAGGTTGAGATTTTACACGTGTTTAATATACATACAGTTATTGCCCCCGAAATAGGAATAAAGTCCACATCCACACATTGTATACAAATTGGAATGTGGAAGTATTATTTTTTTTGGACCGTCATAAAAAGTGTGTGTGCGCTTTCAGAACGGAATGCTTATAAAAGTGTGTGAACGTTCTCAGGGTCGGGGGAGTGTATTTCAGCGTGTCTGTACCCCATCGTGGACTTACCAGTATGAGACAAGGCTACACACCACCAGGCCCAACTGAGAGACGCCATGTTTTACATGCCTAAAGGGGATTGACTGGCTGTGAGAGTTACGAGCAGATAGCCACGTAATAACCAGCCATAATGGAATCATAAACACAGGTCGTAAACCACAGACAAGGAACACACTGACACATTAGACACAGACGCATATGCACAAACACACACACACATTAGATGCACTTTATTTGAATCCATAAATCAAACACACACATGCACACACCCACACAGGTGCAGATGTATTGTAACACACTTACTTGTGTCTTTTGAGGGAGAGTCCCATGTGCTGCTTCATCTGCTGCATGCCGTGGTAGTCCGTGTAGATGAGGTCAAAGGGCAAAGGTCCCGTCAGTGGGCAGCTGCCTCGTCCCGGGGGCACACCCAGAAACCTACGTGACATAGAGGGTCCATTAGAAACCGTTTACAGGGGTCAGTTGGATGGAGAAGACCCAGACTCTAGTTTCCTGTCCGCAGAACCTTGACCCGGGAAATACAGTGGTCAATAGGTTTTGCTAGTGAAGTAAACTAAACTGGTCCCTGTACTGCACATATTGTACATAAAAATTAGAAATACAGAATACAGTCTGTATTAAAAATACAGAACTTGTTTTTTCCAAAGGCCAAAGTGCTAACCACTCCAAAAGCCGCCTGTCCGACAAAGCATAATTTAATGATTAGAAACACGGAATCCTTTACCGCACAACAGTAGAGTAACCCAGCTAAACAACCAGCGAAGGTAAATCGACCGTGCAGCAATGACAACACGGGTTAAGTTGGTTAATGTGAGCAAGACTAGACAGAGTGAGTGGCAGGTGATTAGAATAGCAAACGGCAATCATAGAGGGAGAGACGGAGATCTCTCACGTGTGGAGGAAATGTGTCTGATTCGACGACGAGGAGGTGTGAGCGAAAGGACGAAAGAGCCGCGCGTCGGAGAGGGAGAAAGAAACAAAAGAGGGAGGATTCTTTTTGAGCGTCTGGGGTTTTGTTTGAGCATTTCAAATGTTTTTGCATTTCGTGTTGTTAAAGAGCCACTTCACCGATTTTGCATTTAGCTTTGTATCAGTAGAAAAATGGTAGTATTTTCCAATGACCCCCCTCCCACCCCTCAACTCCATCTGATAAGAGCGATATCTTGATTTTAGGTCAGGAAAAAATCCTCCAATGACGTAAAATGACGATTTTAACGTCATTGGAGGATTTTTTAAAAGAGGCTATGAGCTACAGACAGAAGTAGACGTGGCTTGGGAGTGCATTCGTAGAGCAGCGAAACAAGGGCATTCTGGGATTTGGTGTATTTCATCCACATGAGCCAAAAACACATTTTAATATTTTTCTCTGCCTAGAAGGCACAAATTTCAAAAATGCTTTCACATTTCTACTACATAAGTGACCACGATAAGTGAGAAAAAATATGTTTTTTCGGTGAAGTTGCCCTTTAATGAAATGTGAGTGATAGCTGGAGCCTGGGAGATAAAGAAGGCATGTGCTTGTGTGTGTGTGTGTGTGTGTGTGTGTGTGCGTGTGCATGTGTGTGCGCTCCACTTTGTCTCCGGGAGTGAACCTTTCATTTATCCTCCATCTCCTCCAAATCCCGTACAATCGAACCCCTCGCTGATTTCGAGCTACCACGCGAGGCAGAATAATTCCTCATCTCCACCCCGTTTCCGCTCATCAAATTACGCCGGTCCATTTCATCCTACAGGAAGAGGGAAGAAAGACTCCTCCTGAGATCGCGCTGCTGTGTCCGCTTTCACCGCTGTTGCTTAACTCCGCCTCCCTCCGCATCGATTGGCCGAACACATCTGTCACCGCGACATGTCCCTATCGGCCAGCGTGCCTGTGAGTGGACGGTGTATGTGTTTGTTTTTAGTGTGGCCCACTGCGACAGATGGGGCTCCAAGGTTAATGGGCATGTTGAATTCATGGCGTTACAGTCAATTTCCTCTAAACTCTTATGTGTTTTGTGTCTGCGTACGTGTGTGTGTGTGTACGTGTGTGTGTGTGCGTACGTGTGTGTGTGTGCGTACGTGTGTGTGTGTGTGTACGTGTGTGTGTGTACGTGTGCAGTGTCAGAAAAACCACCTCGGAATCGGAACGGACATTGCACACCACACCACACGCCCCCTCCTCGTAATAATAACCTGTGATGAAGAGCTCAGCTCGTCTGTTTCCCTACAGCCTGAGGGACACCACCGCCGAATGTAATGCAAACAGCCCGACAAGCGTTCAACAAGCCTCTCGCGCGCGCCACAGTGTCTAACGGCGTGTCGTGTGTTTCGCCGAGAGGCTAATTTGTTTTGGAGTGACACGGCATTCTTCTCTATTGTCTGTGAGCTGCCACCTCAGGACGCCGTTATAAATACAGATCCAGAAGCTCTTATTAGGGAAAATAACCGGACGACGCTCCAATATGTTCAATATGTCATCCGCTGGACGGGTGGATGTCGGTCGAGTCGCCCGTCTGACGTGCAATAACAGGGAAGGGGCGGGCGAGGACAGCTGATGAGTGTGACTGTGACTGTGTGTTCTGGGGTGTTTGTGACTGATGCAGAAGATTAGTTGTCGCATGTCTTTAATGGGCCTCTTAGCTCTGCCTCGACCTTGCATCACAACTGTGTTGTTGTGGCCAGCGGTTTGAATCCCGGGTGCGTAATACTGATATCTTGTACAGGTGGAATAACGAACAGGGCTGCCTCGTCTCATTTCAGCTGGTGATTAGAGGTAAGTGCTCTCCTCCTAGCGCACGTGTGCCGGTAAATACTTTCTGTTGAACCAGTGATTTCATGAAATGCAAATATGCTTGGCAAATATAAAACATTGGACATTGTGCAATTGTCAGGGCAGAAAAACTGTTCACACACTTCTCAGCAAACCCCTTCAAACCGATCAACGCCTTCGCCTCACTCCCTCTCTTGTGTGCCGTAGCCAAACCAAAGACTACATGTTCAGCGTGATGGAAGACAATAGCCGTGGGGGGAGTTTTACTGTGACACACTAAGACGTGAAAGAACACTCACTTAAAGCTTAAAGTTATTACATAAGGCTACTGAAGTGCAGCTTTCCATAAGAGTGTGTGGATTTTGTGGAGCTCGACACACTGGGTGCTGTGTTGTGTGTGTGGGGGAGACTGTGTAGGGGAGGCTGTGTGGGGGAGGCTGTGTGGGGGAGGCTGTGTTGGGGAGGCTGTCTGGGGGAGGCTGTCTGGGGGAGGCTGTGTGGGGGAGACTGTGTGGTATAGACTGTGTGGTATAGACTGTGTGGGGGAGACGGTGTGGTATAGACTGTGTGGTATATACTGCGTGGGGGAGACTGCGTGGGGGAGACTGCGTGGTATAGACTCTGTGGGGGAGACTGTGTGGTATAGACTCTGTGGTATAGACTCTGTGGGGGAGACTGTGCGTTTGAGTTTGCCTGTGAGTCGGTGCAGTAGAGTGGAACCGCTCCTTTCGTTAGCCGAGTGTGTAGGTGTGTCTTCTCGATCTTTAAGGGGTTAAAAGACATACCGAGGTAGACACAGTTTACTTCGACTTTTGACAGTCTTTACATTGACACCGCCTCTCCCTTTCCTCTATTTCCCTGTCAGAACAGAAACTATAAAGCACTGCAGCAAACCAGGCGCCAACAAATGAGAAGCTGGGAAGGCAAAAGATATGACTAATTAATCAAATCAATTCTTAAAAACACTCGCCATGCCATGATCGGCAAACCAAAACAAACCCTGTTCTACCATAAGTATGACACACCACCAATGCACTGAAAAGCAAATGTGATATACTTTTAAAGTACGCTGTGTGGGAATCAAATGATGCTTTGTTCGTCCGAAGACACCGTCTGTCTTCAATGTCTCCTAGCTTGATAGTAAATCGGAGACCCAGGAGCGAAACCGAAATGGTCACGCTAATGCTAACTTGCCTCAATACGTTAATGCTAAGTGCCTCAATATGTTAATGCTAACTTGCCTCAATACGTTAATGCTAACTTGCCTCAATACGTTAATGCTAACTTGCCTCAATACGCTAATGCTAACTTGCCCAAATACGCTAATGCTAACTTGCCTCAATACGTTAATGCTAACTTGCATCAATACGCTAATGCTAACTTGCCTCAATACGCTAATGCTAACTCTAAATACACTAATGCTAACTTGCCTCAATACGTTAATGCTAACTTGCCTCAATATGTTAATGCTAACTTGCCTCAATACGCTAATGCTAACTTGCCTCAATATGTTAATGCTAACTTGCATCAATACGCTAATGCTAACTTGCCTCAATACGCTAATGCTAACTCTAAATACACTAATGCTAACTTGCCTCAATACGTTAATGCTAACTTGCCTCAATATGTTAATGCTAACTTGCCTCAATACGCTAATGCTAACTTGCCTCAATATGTTAATGCTAACTTGCCTCAATATGTTAATGCTAACTTGCCTCAATACGCTAATGCTAACTTGCCTCAATATGTTAATGCTAACTTGCCTCAATACGTTAATGCTAACTTGCCTCAATACGTTAATGCTAACTTGCCTCAATACGTTAATGCTAACTCTGCCTCACGCCAATGCTAACTTTCTGCCCAAATACGCTAATGCTAACTTGCCTCAATACGTTAATGCTAACTTGCACTTAAATACGCTAATGCTAACTAACTCTAAATACGCTAATGCTAACTTGCCTCAATATGTTAATGCTAACTTGCCTCAATATGTTAATGCTAACTTGCCTCAATACGCTAATGCTAACTTGCCTCAATATGTTAATGCTAACTTGCCTCAATACGTTAATGCTAACTTGCCTCAATACGCTAATGCTAACTTGCCTCAATACGCTTGACATCGTCAGACATGATTTGCTGGAAAAAAGTCCAGTTAGCTCAAGCAACACGGGTGTTATTGAAGTATTAAATCCAGTTTTTCATTTCTGGAACCTTCCAGCACCTCGAAGGCCCCAGCTGCATGACTAACGTCATCAGTCGTGGAAGAGAGAGAACTGAGGGGGAATGTGATTTATTCAACCACATAAATCAACAGTCTCTTGTTACGACCATAACATAACTCCTCGCCGATGAAATTTCATCAGTTAGTGCCTAATTGAGCCCCTGTTCCTGGGTACGAGTTTTCGAAAAAGCCCTCCGTAGTTTTTCCGGCTGTCTAATTTTATCTCCCAGAAAAAAGGCACTCTTTAATTAAAGCGCAATCAAGGCAAATTAGAAAGTTCCACATTTTTAGCTCCAACTCCTTTGCCAACTTTCCCTCAGACAAATAAACAATACAGAAGGTAATGCAATAGGTTTTAAATCCATTTTTCACAGTTTTCATTGAGGTTCAATACTTTTTCTCCGGAGCAGTTGGTCTTATCAACATGAATTGTATGTGGCTTCTTTAAAATCGATATTTTGTAAGTTGTTGTCTAGTTAAAACAATATGGCCGAGAACGAGCTAGCACAAAACATGTTTTCCCTTAAAGCACCACCTCAAGGCCAAACAAAAACCTACTATTGAGTTAAGCTAGACTTAATATTTCTGAGCATTTGTGCAATACTTCCCTACTATATCAAATTATTTTGCAAAAAATAATAATAATTACCAATTTTGACTAACAGAATAGCTACGCTGCTAAAACATACAGCTCTTAACTAAGTTGTAAAACCAGAGGCTCCGCCCCTTGCTTGCATATTAAGCGTTCATAACTCTAGGATGGTACACTGACCCTGGGTCTGTTCGTCTAGAGCGTTCATGTTATTTGAGCATGTGGTCAAGGTGGGGCCGGGTGGTCTTGGGGGAACACACACGCTTGTTGGAAATGGATCGTCAGCTGGCCAAAACCCGCCCAGGGGTACACAGAAGTCCAAACGCCTATAGGGTGCAGTCATTCTCTGACCCTGTTGTCCAATCAGTAAGCCACCTCTGAGCGCACGCCAACGCCACACAGTAGGTCGGTGTTAAGGCGAACGTGCAGATTGTGAGCGGAGATCCGGTGCGTACAGGTTTAATGTGAGCTGATATAGTTAATTATTCTGTCAGAAGGTCTTCGCGGTCGCTCTCCGAACGTCCTCCGTGTTTGTGTGTGTGTGCGTGTGTGTGTATGCGGCTGGCTAAGTATCTGCGCTGGGTGAAGGGTCAGCTCTGTAGGCGACCGCTGCTCGGGGAGAAGGCTTCAGCCTTGGTTCTGTCCAGACGGTAAGTGTGACGGGGTTCGTGTGCGGGACAAAATGGCACTGTTTGAGCAAACGTGTGTGTGCATGAGAAAGTGTGGGCATGTGTAAGTGTGTATGCGTGTGTAAGTGTGGGCATGTGTGTGTGTGCGTGTGTAAGTGTGGGCATGTGTGTGTGCGTGTGTAAGTGTGGGCATGTGTGTGTGTGTGCGTGTGTAAGTGTGGGCATGTGTGTGTGTGTGCGTGTGTAAGTGTGGGCATGTGTGTGTGTGTGTGCGTGTGTTAAAGCATGTGTGTCCGTGTGAGTGGCAGCCAGGGCGTCTGCAATGCAAACCCCAGGGCTAAGTGGAGGACAGGGTCATCCTGAGGGGGTGGCAGGGTACGGGGGGAGGAGGAAGTGAGCTTAACGTATGTCTATGTGCGCGTGTGTGTCCTCTTCCTGTCGCCATTACACACGCGGGCCCTACAGAGGGTTAGCTTAAGGTATGTCTATGTGTGCGTGTGTGTCCTCTTCCTGTCGCCATTACACACGCGGGCCCTACAGAGGGTTAGCTTATCGTAGGTCTATGTACGCGTGTGTCCTCTTCCTGTCGCCATTACACACGCGGGCCCTACAGAGGGTTAGCTTATCGTAGGTCTATGTGCGCGCGTGTGTCCTCTTCCTGTCGCCATTACACACGCGGGCCCTACACATGCTAACTGGAGGCAAGTGATTAGAAGATTACACGGATGGTTGGAACTCTGATTGCTGCTATGCTGTCTTTTTCTTCCCCGACGGAGTGTGTGATAAAACGCTATGTTGTCAAACAGATCAGCGCAATGACATTCTGCCGATTAGCGTTAGCGTGTCTCTGCGTGCGCGCGCGTGTTCGTGCGTCTGTGCGTGTGTGTGTTCGCGCGCGAACGCATCCTTGCGTGTCCCTCGCAGCTCGCTGAGTGAACCGTTTGGAGGAACGCCGGGCCTGATCTACCTGACGACGGGAGGACGATGAGAGAGCATCCGAGGGAGAGGAGAGAGGGGGAGGCAGCTCCTCCTCTGTCAGAGGGAATGAAGGGATAAGCCATCCAGCCAGTCCCTGGAGGAGAGGTAGAGAGGAGACGCAGTCGTAGAGAGAGAAATAACGGCAGAGTCTGTCCGTGTGTGTGTGTGTGTGTGTGTGTGTGTGTGCGGGGAGGGAAGATGGATTCATAACCGATGAGAATGTGTGTGTGTGTGTCTGTCTGTCTGTGTGCGGAGATCAAATACGGATTAATGACAGAAGCAAGTGAGCCGAAGAAAGAGAAAACGGTAGAGCTGGGAGGAACAGTAGGCTGAACGAACGGGAGGAACGGGCGAGAGAGGTTTAGCCTGCCGAGGTTCGTGGGGGTGTGTGCTTCTCTCCCTCTCACCCGCTCCCACCTGCCAAACACACCAACAACGCACCTCCTCGCTTACCGTCTCCCCGCTACACAGGGCGAGTGTAGGGGAGGCCGTGCCCGTCGCTGCCCCGTACGTCCGTCCATCCATCCAGAATGATCTCCGTTCTACTGTGTCTCTGTGGCGTTTCACCGCGTCAGCAAGTTCCGCAGCTTAGCTAAAATGTCTCCTGAATCATGATGAATGAGCTCCTCCATTGGTTGTGATTGGGCCCGCGGAGAGGGATGCTCGCAGACGAAGCAACAACACAAACAGACGCAACACAAACAAACAACACAACACAAACAAACAACACAAACAACACAACACAAACACAACACAAACAACACAACACAAACAACACAAACAAACCCAACACAAACTAACACAAACAACACAACACAAACAACACAACACAACACAAACTAACACAAACAACAAAACACAAACACAACACAAACAACACAACACAAACACAACACAAACTAACACAACACAAACTAACACAAACAACACAACACAAACAACACAAACACAACACAAACAAACACAACACAACACAAACACAACAAAAACAACACAAACAACACAACACAAACAAACACAACACAAACACAACACAAACTAACACAACACAAACTAACACAAACAACACAACACAAACAACACAAACACAACACAAACAAACACAACACAAACACAACAAAAACAACACAACACAAACACAACACAAACAACACAAACAAACACGCCACGCAGGTGTGCGTTTGTCACACAGACGCTTGTTCACTACTGTTTTTTATTCTTCCAACACAGCTAAGAGAGATGGTTCAAACACTTGGTGTGTGTTCTGGCATGTTCCACCAGGGAATCGATGATTTATTCGGCTGCCACGTTGTTATTACTCTTCCTCATTTGAAGCCATTTTGGGGTATTAAGGCATTTTGTTTTTTTCCGCTGTGCTACAAAATATCATATTTACGTGTTGACTACTCTTTAAGTCCTGCCGCCTCTGGTCTTTCACTACAGTGGATCTTAAAATAAATGGTAAATGCTGCGCTGCTATATAGCGCTATTATCCAAAGCGCTTCACAGATCCTGCCTCACATTCACCCATTGACGACCGCGTCTACCATGCAAGGCTACTGCAGACTCGCCAGGAGAAGCTGGGGTTAGGTGTCTTCCACCTCAATTTCCCAGGAGGAACCAGGGATCAAACCACCAACCTTCCAATTGATAGACAACCAACTCGACCCACTGAGCCACTGCCGCCAGTACAATCGTTGTTTTCCCAATGTTGACACGTTGTCTTCCGAAGCATGCTTCCGTTAAACATGGAGAAATGTAGATTAATGAATGAACAAAGCCGATTTGATATTAAGAAAACGCAGCTTGTGGTCGGCGCAAATATTTAAAATTATTTTAGAGTTTGTGCGACTGCCGTCATGGTGATTTGGCTAGCGTCACATTTCATGCTGAATTGTTGTGAAAAGCCCACATTCTTCACGGAGCACAACAAGAGTTGTACACTATTTCTTTTTTGTCGTTACCCACTCCCAACTGTAAATGTCTCCAGGAAGATATGACTGAATCAAGAGGTGTTTTGTCACTCACCCCCTACTGTAAATGTCTTTTGGAATAGATATTTGAAATATAAAGGTGTTGTTGTCACTCACCACCTACTGTAAATGTCTTTTGGAATAGATATTTGAAATATAGAGGTGTTGTTGTCACTCACCCCCTACTGTAAATGTCTTTTGGAATAGATATTTGAAATATAGAGGTGTTGTTGTCACTCACCCCTACTGTAAATGTCTTTTGGAATAGATATTTGAAATATAGAGGTGTTGTTGTCACTCACCCCCTACTGTAAATGTCTTTTGGAATAGATATTTGAAATATAGAGGTGTTGTTGTCACTCACCCCCTACTGTAAATGTCTTTTGGAATAGATATTTGAAATATAGAGGTGTTGTTGTCACTCACCCCCTACTGTAAATGTCTTTTGGAATAGATATTTGAAATATAGAAGTGTGTTGTCACTCACCCCCTACTGTAAATGTCTTTTGGAATAGATATTTGAAATATAGAGGTGTTGTTGTCACTCACCCCCTACTGTAAATGTCTTTTGGAATAGATATTTGAAATATAGAGGTGTTGTTGTCACTCACCCCCTACTGTAAATGTCTTTTGGAATAGATATTTGAAATATAGAGGTGTTGTTGTCACTCACCCCCTACTGTAAATGTCTTTTGGAATAGATATTTGAAATATAGAGGTGTTGTTGTCACTCACCCCCTACTGTAAATGTCTTTTGGAATAGATATTTGAAATATAGAGGTGTTGTTGTCACTCACCCCCTACTGTAAATGTCTTTGGAATAGATATTTGAAATATAGAGGTGTGTTGTCACTCACCCCCTACTGTAAATGTCTTTTGGAATAGATATTTGAAATATAGAGGTGTTGTTGTCACTCACCCCTACTGTAAATGTCTTTTGGAATAGATATTTGAAATATAGAGGTGTGTTGTCACTCACCCCTACTGTAAATGTCTTTTGGAATAGATATTTGAAATATAGAGGTGTGTTGTCACTCACCCCCTACTGTAAATGTCTTCTGGAATAGATATTTGAAATATAGAGGTGTTGTTGTCACTCACCCCCTACTGTAAATGTCTTTTGGAATAGATATTTGAAATATAGAGGTGTTGTTGTCACTCACCCCCTACTGTAAATGTCTTCTGGGCGATATAACTGAAATATAGAGGTGTTGTTGTCACTCACCCCCTACTGTAAATGTCTTTTGGAATAGATATTTGAAATATAGAGGTGTTGTTGTCACTCACCCCCTACTGTAAATGTCTTCTGGGCGATATAACTGAAATATAGAGGTGTTTTGTCACTCACCCCCTACTGTAAATGTCTTTTGGAATAGATATTTGAAATATAAAGGTGTTGTTGTCACTCACCACCTACTGTAAATGTCTTTTGGAATAGATATTTGAAATATAGAGGTGTTGTTGTCACTCACCCCCTACTGTAAATGTCTTTTGGAATAGATATTTGAAATATAGAGGTGTTGTTGTCACTCACCCCTACTGTAAATGTCTTTTGGAATAGATATTTGAAATATAGAGGTGTTGTTGTCACTCACCCCCTACTGTAAATGTCTTTTGGAATAGATATTTGAAATATAGAGGTGTTGTTGTCACTCACCCCCTACTGTAAATGTCTTTTGGAATAGATATTTGAAATATAGAGGTGTTGTTGTCACTCACCCCCTACTGTAAATGTCTTTTGGAATAGATATTTGAAATATAGAAGTGTGTTGTCACTCACCCCCTACTGTAAATGTCTTTTGGAATAGATATTTGAAATATAGAGGTGTTGTTGTCACTCACCCCCTACTGTAAATGTCTTTTGGAATAGATATTTGAAATATAGAGGTGTGTTGTCACTCACCCCCTACTGTAAATGTCTTTTGGAATAGATATTTGAAATATAGAGGTGTGTTGTCACTCACCCCCTACTGTAAATGTCTTTTGGAATAGATATTTGAAATATAGAGGTGTTGTGTCACTCACCCCCTACTGTAAATGTCTTTTGGAATAGATATTTGAAATATAGAGGTGTGTTGTCACTCACCCCCTACTGTAAATGTCTTTTGGAATAGATATTTGAAATATAGAGGTGTGTTGTCACTCACCCCCTACTGTAAATGTCTTCTGGAATAGATATTTGAAATATAGAGGTGTTGTTGTCACTCACCCCCTACTGTAAATGTCTTTTGGAATAGATATTTGAAATATAGAGGTGTTGTTGTCACTCACCCCCTACTGTAAATGTCTTTTGGAATAGATATTTGAAATATAGAGGTGTTGTTGTCACTCACCCCCTACTGTAAATGTCTTTTGGAATAGATATTTGAAATATAGAGGTGTGTTGTCACTCACCCCCTACTGTAAATGTCTTTTGGAATAGATATTTGAAATATAGAGGTGTGTTGTCACTCACCCCCTACTGTAAATGTCTTTTGGAATAGATATTTGAAATATAGAGGTGTTGTTGTCACTCACCCCCTACTGTAAATGTCTTTTGGAATAGATATTTGAAATATAGAGGTGTGTTGTCACTCACCCCCTACTGTAAATGTCTTTTGGAATAGATATTTGAAATATAGAGGTGTGTTGTCACTCACCCCCTACTGTAAATGTCTTCTGGAATAGATATTTGAAATATAGAGGTGTTGTTGTCACTCACCCCTACTGTAAATGTCTTTTGGAATAGATATTTGAAATATAGAGGTGTTGTTGTCACTCACCCCCTACTGTAAATGTCTTTTGGAATAGATATTTGAAATATAGAGGTGTTGTTGTCACTCACCCCCTACTGTAAATGTCTTTTGGAATAGATATTTGAAATATAGAGGTGTTGTTGTCACTCACCCCCTACTGTAAATGTCTTTTGGAATAGATATTTGAAATATAGAGGTGTGTTGTCACTCACCCCCTACTGTAAATGTCTTTTGGAATAGATATTTGAAATATAGAGGTGTTGTTGTCACTCACCCCCTACTGTAAATGTCTTCTGGGCGATATAACTGAAATATAGAGGTGTTGTTGTCACTCACCCCCTACTGTAAATGTCTTTTGGAATAGATATTTGAAATATAGAGGTGTTGTTGTCACTCACCCCCTACTGTAAATGTCTTTTGGAATAGATATTTGAAATATAGAGGTGTTGTTGTCACTCACCCCCTACTGTAAATGTCTTTTGGAATAGATATTTGAAATATAGAGGTGTTGTTGTCACTCACCCCCTACTGTAAATGTCTTCTGGGCGATATAACTGAAATGGAGAGGTGTTGTTGTCACCCCCGGCGTTGTCAGCTCCACCAAGGGGATTCTGGGATAGCAGTGACTGACCTCTGACTGAATCCCGGTTTTTCCTATCCCCTCAAGCACACACACACACACACACACACATTCCAGCAGGCAGATATAATACCAAACCCCTTCAACATGCCAATGGAGACTAGGGTGGTAGGCAAGACAAATTCCTTCCCGGCCCACTGAAGTGGAGGGAGTCGTTTCAGGCTGATTACAGCATTCATTTGATATACAAAAGCACAAATAACCGCCGCCACGTTCTGCATGCCTCCATCTCACATGATTCAATTACACCTTGGTTTGCTACTCGGAGAAGCAAGAGAATGAGACAGTGAGGGAGGGAGGGAGGGAGGGAGGGAGAGAGGGAGGGAGAGAGAGAGAGAGAGAGAGAGAGAGAGAGGGAGGGAGGGAGGGAGGGAGGGAGGGAGGGAGGGAGGGAGGGAGAGAGAGAGGGAGGGAGGGAGGGATGGATAGAGAGGGAGGGAGGGAGGGAGAGAGAGAGAGAGAGAGAGAGAGAGAGAGAGAGAGAGAGAGAGAGAGAGAGAAAGGATGATGTAAAGAGAGGCAAATACAAATTGTCACCACAAAACACGAGACAAAAAAACAGAGGAAGAAGCTAGGAAAAACAAAAGAAAAAGTGAGATGGAGAAAAAGTGGGAAATAGAGGAGAGTAATAGGAGAGGAAAAAGATGTATTTCCTCTGAGTGAAATCAACCTCTCTTCTCACTCAACTTAATTTCAAGCCTGGCTGCACAAAAATGGGCCAATTTTCAGCTAGTGAGGATATATTAAAATCTCCAGCCCAAATGACTTTAGTTTGACCCGATTTTGAAAATCGACGGAAAATAAGGAACGCCGACACCATCTATCACTAGTTTCACGAAGTAAAAAAAAAATGGAATTGAGATGAAAGTATTTTCCTGGGGGCAAGAAGGGTAAGACAGAGTGACCCTGAGAGATGACAAGGAACGCCGTCTTTCCGAGCGGCGCATTCCCGAGTTAACTCTATATCACATGACGTGGCAATAACTCAGCATCATAATCTGCCGTAGGGTAGTCATCTGAATGGATGGTTAACTACTTATCACCACAGCTCACCTTGAGGTCCGTGATGGCTTCATAACTTCACGTCCAGATCTGAGTAGAAGTCGAGGTAGAAGCAGAGTGGACCCGAGGTCGACTTCCCAATCCTAACTTTCTCCGCGTGAGGAAAACTGAAACTCAACTGAATTATTTCATTCGCCTCAGCGATATCACATGTGCATGTATATGCGATGCGACTGAGAGCTGGGCTGGCGTGGAGCCAATTAAGGCACCTAGATCCAGCTGTGGGAGCAGCTGCACTGTCTGGGCTTTTAAATGAGTGGGCTTTGATGTAACTGGCCCTTAAGGACAGATCCGTGTTCCCCACACCTCCGGCTGCACCGCGGCGCCACAGGGATCAGCGGGGGGCACTTTACACATAAATCACCGTCGGTACGATTGGACAGGAAATCTCCATTTCTCTCCCTTTCACCAGGCTCAGTCCCTCTATCCTTCTTGATAAGTCCCTTTCACTTTTTCCCGTCTCTCCCTCTCGCTATTCTCGTTACGGACGCGACAAGGTTCCTCCTCCCTCCTCCTCCTCCACTCGGTCTCTCCTGTCTGTCTCCTCTCTCCTCCTTCCTCCTCCTCCTCTTCCTCCACTCGATCTCCCCTGTCTCTCTCCTCTCTCCTCTCCCTCCTCCACTCGATCTCCCCTGTCTCTCTCCTCTCACCTCTCCCTTCTCCACTCAGTCTCCCCTGTCTGTCTCCTCTTTCCTCCTTCCTCCTCCTGCTCCTCCACTCGGTCTCCCCTGTCTCTCCTCCCTCCAGCTTCTCTATCGGTAGCGGTGAGGAAATACAGCTCTGTGGGAAGCAGGCTTTTGATGAATGGCCCCACCGCCGATCCCCCCCTGGTTTCTCACAGCGCTCCCTGTGTCTGCGGGCGACTGGAACCTGTTCACCGCCAGGCCCACTCTGCCCCGGTCTAATCTTAACGGAGCAGGGAGCGAGAGAGAGAGTGGGAGAGAGTGGGAGAGAGAGGGAGGGAGGGAGGGAGTGGGAGAGAGAGAATGGAAGAGAGAGAGTGGGAAATGGAGAGAGAGGGGAGAGGGTGCAAGAGAGTGGGAGAGAGAACCGGCAGGGCCGGCAGCTAGTTTGTGAACCCTGAAATGACGGATTATGAAGGAGTGAGAGAGGAAACCGAAGACAAAAGAAAAAACGATATAAATCGTCCCGGAGCCAAAAACAAGCTCCTGAATCACGATAAAGCCACATTGTATTCCCTCAGCATCCAGTCAGCCAGCTATATGGGCCTGAAGCCAGCCATTAAGCTGCCCTGGCTCTGCCTTCATCAGGGCCGGTAACACACCACCGCGGTGTACCTCACCTGCTTACACTCTTCCATTAGCCCGGCGTGGGTGCCCCCCCGCGGGGCGCTCTGACACGCCGGACAATGGCGTCCACAGTGCTGGGTGGTACGCTGGTCCCCGGGTCCGCGGATAAGAGACGGGAAGTCATTATCGGCTTTTGCTGGGGGTCTGCGAGGTGTGTGTGAGTTTGTGCGTGCGTCTGTCTGTGTGTGTGTGTGTCCCCGAAGTCACGGGGTTGGTGGAACGTTGGCTGGTGAAAAGCAGGAAGAATGCTGGGAAGTTGTTAACATTGTTTGAGCTACGAGGAAAAGACAGAGGAAGAGGAGAAATAGATGAGGAGAGAGGAAGGGAGAGAATGTAGGGAGAAACAGATTGGAATGCGGAGAGGGAAGGAGATAGGGAGAGAAAGAACATGATGTCTGGTTCCTGCTAACGCACACATTTCAACCTGCGGTATGATGCTATGTGCGCACGAGGTTCAGCAGGCGCACACACACAGAACCACACAGAACCACACACACACACAACACGCACGCACACACACACACACACACACAGACACACAAACACACACAGACACACACACACACACAGACACAGACACACACACACACAGACACAAACACAGACACACACACACACAACACGCACACACAGAAGCACAGACGCTCGCACACACATACGCACAGACAGACACACACAGACACACAGACACAAACACACACACACACACAGACACACACACACACACACACACACACACACACAGACACACACACACACACAACACGCACGCACACACACACAGACACACACACACACACACACACAGACATCAGTGATTAATGTGACAGTGATGTTTCCACAGAGTCTGCAACATTTGCTGCAGCGGCGACGACTTCTATTTCAGAGGATGCAGATTTCTATTTCTGTCATAAGTCGAGCGAAAAACACAAATTGGTATTTTTATTACCGTCTTCGCAACCGGAGTCACAAACAGGAGATCATCAGTACCACAGTGAGCTGCTTTTCTGAAGCGACTCCGCAAAAGTCCGCAGCTGAATTCCCTGTCGTTGCAGAAGCGAACCGCAGCTGCTGTGGAGGCTAGAAATAGCGTTTTCCAGTCACGCGGCGGCGGCGGCTGATTTGTGGAGGCCGGCTGGTTTCATGGAGAAGGCCTCACAAATGTGCCGCGGTGGGTTTATTGAGAGTGGCTTACACATTACCAAACCAAAGATAACAGGTGAACCAGAGTCTCAGCGGGCTCAACTCATTCAACTCTAACCCTAACCTAACCCTAACCTAACCCTAACCCTAACCTAGCCCTAACCCGTCATTTAGCACTCTCAGCCAGAGTCATGCATCGTCAGGCAGAAACACGTCTCCTGGCCAGCCAGTCAACTGGACAAACACCTCTTCTGCCACGATGCTTGGCACGATATGACCGAGAGCACTTTCCCAATACGCAATTCCGATTGGTCCAGGATACAGAAGGGTTGGATTAGAATCATCCCAATACGCATTTCAGTGTTCCGATTGGTCCAGGATACAGAAGGGTTGGATTAGAATCATCCCAATACGCATTTCAGTGTTCCGATTGGTCCAGGATACAGAAGGGTTGGATTAGAAGCATCCCAATACGCATTTCAGTGTTCCGATTGGTCCAGGATACAGAAGGGTTGGATTAGAAGCATCCCAATACGCATTTCAGTGTTCCGATTGGTCCAGGATACAGAAGGGTTGGATTAGAATCATCCCAATACGCATTTCAGTGTTCCGTTTGGTCCAGGATACAGAAGGGTTGGATTAGAATCATCCCAATACGCATTTCAGTGTTCCGTTTGGTCCAGGATACAGAAGGGTTGGATTAGAATCATCCCAATACGCATTTCAGTGTTCCGTTTGGTCCAGGATACAGAAGGGTTGGATTAGAAGCTACACACGTGAGAGTAGGGTTTTAAAAGCCACCATTCGCTTCGCTGTTCTCATTGGCTAGATCGCCACAGGCTTTGTAAAAACAAATTCCACGATAGCCGTCTAAGACTTAAGTAGAATGTAAATGATAAAAAAGCGAGTGACATTTCAGTTTAAGTCATCAGGCAGGCGAACACAGACGGAGTGACAAAGCGGAATCAAAATACTGTGGCGATAAAGCGGAAGCTTCAGAGAAAAGCAGAGATGAAAAGGAAGAAAGAAAACCCTGACTCACAGACAGCCAGACTAAACAAGGAGACAAGTCACATGCACATTAATAGACTAACAATAATATAAATCAATGTTGACGTCTGGATTCATACAAATAATGATGAATAACTTACATAACAGTCGAATTTTTCTTAAAGGCCCAGTGCAGTAAAAACAGGGGTATTAGATGATCAAATAATGAGGTGGAAATACTGTCGAATTGTGAAAATTATGACAATATCCTTAACTTCAAAGGACCCAGAGGGGGCTGTTAATATTACATATATGAAAAATGGCCCCGTTCTCACTGTTTATTGCACAACTTTTTGACAAAAGCGTTGGAAAGATGCCACTGTTTTTACTGCTTGACTCCACCGTCTAGCTGTAAAAAAGACAAGGCCCCAGATTCTTCCCTTAAGTACTCAGCTGAGACGTTAAATGGACTTTAAATATTAACGGGATATGTCGCTTTTTTGCACGTTAAACATCATTTATTCTGTGTGCATTTACTGTAGCGTCACTCAAACAGTTCCAATTCGGGAGTCGCTTGCATAAGCCAGACCAATATTAGTCGATGGACTTAGTTTGCTTCCAAACATCCACAAACGAAACATCTGTGGCAGGTCTTTGTGAAGTAAGGACTCACGTTAATATGAAAATGCTAAAACATATCAAAATATCAAAGGAAATAAAAACAATTTTAGTCTATTGACTCGTACCAGTTAGGGTCATTGAAATGACAACGCCCGCCTAAGAAACAGACGAATACAACTAGCACGCAAGCACGGAAAGTGAAAAATTACATCTCTAACAAAATATCCCTTTACCCTTGAGTTTTCACACAAGAGCTTGTTATAGCTGCATTCTTTTCCAGGAGATATATAGATTTGTGTGTGTGTGTGTGTGTGTGTGTGTGTGATTAATGGTCTGTGGGCCGCCAAGCTGCTTTGGGGGCCTCAAAATGTGAAAGACAACAGGACTAAATGAATTACATTGGGACGACCCGGGAGAGGAGCGGTTGGAGGAGAGGGAAGTAAAGGAGAAGGAAGTGAAGGAGAGGGAAGTGGGGGAGGGGAGAGGGGGATGAAGGAGAGGGAAGTGAAGGAGAGGAGGATGAAGGAGAGGGAAGTGGGGGAGAGGAGAGGGGGATGAAGGAGAGGGAAGTGAAGGAGAGGGAAGTGAAGGAGAGGGAAGTGAAGGAGAGGGAAGTGGGGGAGAGGGAAGTGGGGGAGGGGAGATGTGTCCGTTCACATGTGTCAGCGCGTGTCTGCTTGTTTCTGTGTGTCCGCGAGTGCCCGTGTATCTGGGTTTGCGCCGAGGACAACACTGGACATTTGGTTACACAACGTTCTTTGTTTATGCTGAACACTGTTCAAAGCCACACAAACACACACACACACACAGACACACACAAACACGCACACAGACACACACAAACACGCACACACACACACCGCTTGTGCTGCATCAGCACTTTAAGTAGCTCTCCCTCCCTCCCCTTCAGACTGTCCACTCATTTATCTATCAATCCATCTTGTAGTAATACATTTACCCACTCCTCCATCCATGTTGTTAAAAAGACCGAGTGGTTCTGAACCCGGGGTCGTGCTCGCGCACTAAGTCTATTTCAAAAGACGACTGTCTGCGAAATGTAACAAAGTGAAATCTTTAAATGAAATCCCAAAAGGCAAATTATTCAGATGTCAATTAGTCGGGTTTATTGTTTCCTACGCCTCGTGTCATTTCTGACAAAGACGCTGATTGCAATTTGTCAGCCCAAATAAACGTTGTGATATGAGCGAAACATCTCAATCATAAGTGGCTTGTGTTTTTTTCTGAGGAAAAAAAGAAAACAAAGAAACAAACAAGAGAAGCTGTTGAAAACAAGGCCTGGGGTTGTTTGCATGATTACCATGAAACAAAACATATTTCATGTCATTGCATCGCACTTGGCTGCCAAAAGAAATCAATAATTACTTTTCAAAAGTCAAATCTGCCACCTCAACAGGGACTTGTCCTCCATCAGGGACATAACCTAGTTTTTCTTCACTCAGGGACATGTGTGACTTTGTCCTCCATCAGGGACATACCTGACTTTGTCCTCACTTAGGGACATACCTGACTTTGTCCTCACTTAGGGACATACCTGACTTGTCCTCACTTAGGGACATACCTGACTTGTCCTCACTTAGGGACATACCTGACTTTGTCCTCCATCAGGGACATACCTGACTTTGTCCTCACTTAGGGACATACCTGACTTGTCCTCACTTAGGGACATACCTGACTTTGTCCTCACTTAGGGACATACCTGACTTTGTCCTCACTTAGGGACATACCTGACTTGTCCTCACTTAGGGACATACCTGACTTGTCCTCACTTAGGGACATACCTGACTTTGTCCTCACTTAGGGACATACCTGACTTTGTCCTCACTTAGGGACATACCTGACTTGTCCTCACTTAAGGACATACCTGACTTGTCCTCACTTAGGGACATACCTGACTTTGTCCTCACTTAGGGACATACCTGACTTTGTCCTCACTTAGGGACATACCTGACTTGTCCTCACTTAGGGACATACCTGACTTGTCCTCACTTAGGGACATACCTGACTTTGTCCTCACTTAGGGACATACCTGACTTGTCCTCACTTAGGGACATACCTGACTTTGTCCTCACTTAGGGACATACCTGACTTTGTCCTCACTTAGGGACATACCTGACTTTGTCCTCCCTTAGGGACATACCTGACTTTGTCCTCACTTAGGGACATACTTGACTTTGTCCTCACTTAGGGACATGCTGCATACGTGTGAAGAACCATTGGGGCATTTGAATAAAATGTACATTGAAATTAATTGGGGCCCTTCACGCTTGGCTGCGTTGACAACGCGAAAATGCTACTTCCCTCTGATTGCTGCCAATCTCAGTCGCTCAGTAATGTGGAAGAAAGAGAAAACGATCGATGGAACCATTTCAGTTTATTGAAGCCAAAATCAAACGAGAGATCGAAAAAGAAGGAAAAACAACCGAAATTGCCTTTGCTGACAGCTAAATTGCTTCTAATATCACATCTGTCGGTTCCAAAGAGCCCAATGTTCTTAGTCCCGCTGAAAAGAGGGGGCCATGGGAAATTAAGGGCTGGCTGAAGTGTTTCAAGTCAACAGTGGAAAGTGTGACTGTCGACAAGTTTGTTCAATAGCACTTGAAGAGAGGGAGGTGGAGACCTTAACAAAAGGCGGCAGAAGGAAGTGAGGAAGAGGTGCAGAGAGCCTCGGAAACAGGAAAAAGGAGACAGCCAGAGCCGGCAACAGACGGGCAGATACTGTTGAAACAACGGCCAGGTGAATTGCAGTAAACAACGCCACCAGCGGGGGCAGGAGTGAGCGCCTCCCCATGACTCAGAGTCAGGCATCTTTCTATACCTTTTTTATACCCTCAACGGGAGGGAAAAAGCTAAACAACAACAATGCAGAGACAACGCAATTCATAATCCCGGGCGGAGGGTTTGGCGGCCAACATATTAGCCAATCCATCTCCATATAAGCACTCCGCGGGCCGGTCGCCGTTGACAACCTCCGGTGATTTACTGAGCCTTCTGCCCCGACTGTTTGTAGCCGAACGTCGGACACGAGATCTGGAGCCTCTTAAGCAACGGGACAGATTTACATCAATCGGCCTGTGGGTCCGCCCCTACTGTGTCCGTCAGCACAAAAGACGGCACACGTGACGGTGTGCTGACTGGACGAGGAGAGACGCGAGGACGCTGCTTCGACATGAGGCTACGGGGAAGCTGCCAACAAATCTAATCATCGGTCAGAACCATTCTGTCGACTGAGAAGAGCAATGTTTAGTCATAGTTCACATATGTCCATAAATTTTTAGGTGTGTGTGTGTGTGTGGGGGGGTTGGTTAAGGGGCAGTATAGTGCTAGGGGCATATTCCTTAGACTCACTGCCGTTGGGATGAAGCTGCTCGCGACCTGACTTTGAACAGTTCTTTGAGGGATGGCAGCTTGCAACCAATGGTCTGTCACACTACAAGCACAAATCTATATGATTATCCGAACGTTTTTAGTCAATTCAAACAGACCACAAATCAAATCGTGCATGCGGATGTCTCCAATTGATCTTTAAATGCAAAAAAAATAAGTTCCCATGTCTCAGTTGCATTTGCGTATGTTAATGGGGTCGAAATCATGACCGAAACTCATGCCAATTGATTATTCAGGTCTATTATAAACAAAAAAACGAATAGTCGAATCTCTGCATTGAACAGGCAAATCCGATTCGTCTGACAACAATCTGAGTCGGGCACAGCACCAGGCCTTTTAAAAAAACTATTAGAACAAAGGATAAAGACTGCAAGTCCGGAGCTCTGATAGGCTGACATATGACAGTAAGAGCTGTGGAGCGGGTGTATTGACATGGTTAAATGGATATTACTGTCACAGCGATATGAGTCCAGGTGTCAATGGCCCGACACATTATGTCGGGAGAACCATAAGCGACGAATCAATCGACGTTTGAAATCCGACTGACTGGGTTGCCGGGTTCATGGGGCTATCCGAAATACGAGCTCCTGAATAGTTTGTGTCAAAGGGCTGAAACAGGCAGCAATTATGAATGAGCTAGTGAGTAACGGGAATCGGGGACACTATTGATCCCTAAGTGCTTTTCAACAACATCACAATTGTAGAAAAGTCAAAGGTCAAAGGTCAAATACATTTCCTTCTAAAATGCTCAGATCGGGGTCACGACCAGGGATTTTCCACTGCTGACTAAAATGATGTTTAGATGCCTTGCTCGAGATCAGGTCGCCAGACTCCTCCCCATCAAGTTGGTTTCCTAGTAACCGTTTAATAACTTGCCCGACGTAGCCGCCCCGACGTAGCCGCTACGCCAACTTCTAGCCCATTTGGACATAAGCATCATTGAGATCAACAAAGCTCCGAACCCACCACACAACCCACATGCGAAACAGGAAACGCGTAGCTGACAACGAGGCTAAACCGCAGTTTTCAATTAACAACAATTAAAAGCCGGACTCACCCCTGCAGTTCCTTGACAGACATTGAGATCTTGAGATTGTGACCCAGGACGTGGAGGGCTGTCAGAATATCTGCCCACTGAACCATCTCGCCCAGGGGACCTCCTTTTAGCACCTTGGGGCTGAACACGTCGCCGGACTCCTCTGTCAGGAAGCCCACGTGAACCAGGATCTGGTGATAGAGGCATATGGTTGAGATTGACACATCAGAAGCAAAAAGGACAGGTGGTGTGAGGGTTGTCCAACCACCAGCCAAACACATTAACCAGGCCAGTCCGAAATGCCTGGCAGTTGGCAAACCACCACCCAAACACACATAACCTGGGGAAGAGTCAGAGGGGGGAGGAGATGGGATAAATAAATTAAATGGAAGCTGGGAATGATCAGGTAGCCATGTTGATACGATTGGTTCACCGTTGCACCGCTCTTCTTATACCGAGATCTGATCATTATTGACCCCTACAGTCAGGGCTTGATATTACAACTAGAGGTCATGGTACCCCAAACCCTCCCCCCCTTAAACAGCACTTTTAACAGTGCCTGGGCCCCCATCCAGGGAGCCACCCTGCTCAGCTCCAGAGGCACGTCTGAAGTGGCAGGCAGGGTGCATTATAATGGGACGATAATAAACTCCTAAACGGGATTCCTCCCAGGGGGGCTGGCTGAGCCTCCTGCTGAACGAGGAGAACAACGAATCAGACGACTGTATACAAACATCTGGATGTATGAAACTGCAGGCATGAACACTGGTGCAGCAGACGAGCCACAAGGTGGCCATGAGTGGACCCTGGCAACTGGAGTGCAACCGTGCTTTTGTTCATCTCAGCCAATCAGACGAGTCAGATTGAAAAGCATTCCCATTGGTCCCGTCCGCTCTCTCTGTCGGTTTCCAGCTCACATCCAAGTGTTTTCCTGCATCGCAGCCAGGCGATCTTTCCCTTACTTGTCTTTTACTTGTTCCGAATTATCGCAGAAGCAATCAGAATGTAATATACCTGTTAACTACGATAAGCTCTATTTCACGTCTCCCTTTCCAGATGTACAAAATCAATATCACTTTGCCCGTCCTTTTGCCAAAATCCTCCATTCAATACTTTCTCCTGTGCGCTGGTTGGTTTTATTATTATCTTCTCGTTGTTATTAAATTATACCTCATACTCTGGTCATTTCAACAAGACTTTCAAGAAACTGAGTTCCCTTAAGATTATAATTGAGGATAAAGCTATTTGCCTCAGAACTTATCAGTGAACGTCGTACATCCACATTCTCTACTCCGTTGTTATAAACCAATATGTGTGAAAATGATGATCCCTGCACAGGAGAGCTGTTCTTCTGTAAATCATTATGTAAAAATATACAGTCTCCAACCTCTTATACTGTTTTATTTATTTATAGGAATACAATACAGATGTATTTTTCGTTCGGCAGCAAACGGAGCGCCACCTACCCAAATATGTTTGCGAAAAAACTGGGGGTAAATTTGCTGTGTCATTGCAGCTTGCTGTGGCTTAATAGAGTTATGAGTTATATACGAGTAACCGCTAGCATTACGCCAAAGACAGTTGTATTAAGCAGCGCACTCTCCGTTTTCTTACAAATGCGGCTTTTACATTGTGACGATTTAGGCTACAAAATATAATGACCCCGTGGCTGAATTATTTCTCTCAGACCTCTCTACCTCTCTCCTGTATGCTTTAGAACAGATTGGGCAGAAAGGGCCTCTGGTGAAAATAATATCATACGTTTTGTTATTATACGCACAAGCGTTATATGTTTTATTTTATGAAACTTGCCTCAGTCACCGAAACCACTGGACCACCCGAGGACACACATTCTCTCTGTTTTAAACCTAACATCAATACATTTATTTTGGTTTAACGTATTCTGCTGGTCCACTACATGGCGTACCAAAACATTGACCGTATGCGACGCTATGCAAGGATATGGCGTGATAAAAACGTTATTACTTTGTTATTCGACTTCTACAGTTCTACTTCTACTTAAAATATAAACCAAAATATAGCCCCATTTCAAGATTCCTAATATTTTCCATCCTAATTCAAAATTGAGATCAACATGTTTTCCTATGCAATTTTTCGCATGCCACTGAGGATGACAGGAAGTCTTGCTTAATTTATGTACCTCAACTCATTTACTCAGGTGCTTCCTCTAACTGTCACCCATCTGGTTATAAACCAAAGGCTTGTAACACCAAGGTAGGAAAAGAGGACATTCTGCTTAACGAACCTAAACCGCTGGCGAGGTACGACTCGGACTACGCACGCCGTCGGTGATAAAACTTCATCCTCGAGTGTTTCAAGACTGCGTTCATTCTCCCTGCGTATTAAACACGAGCCTGTTCGTCATTGAACGCATCTACGACGCAGAAGGTAGGGAACATCTGCATACATTACAACCCATTACGCGATTATCATGAGTTTCCCTTCACGCGTCTTCACGCCTCATCGTGTTACTACAGCCGGGACACGCTCCGTTACAACAGGGGGACGTTGCGCTTTACCTTCGCTTAGCTCGTCGGTTCGTGAGACGTTCGGTTAGCCGGGATAAAATGCCACAGAGCGCTTGTAGCCGTTTGCTAGCCGCTATACTAGTGCAGACTGCGCCCCCGTTGGCCCAGTTATGTAATAAGCACAGATTCCAGACCTGTCTCCATGCGTCACAGTGGTCAGTCCGTAACCGCACGCATTTTCTATTAGTGTCATATGGACAGAAACGCGTGTTTCCGCTCAATCGGAGAAATTGCATTTTTGTCGAAAAACCCACCGTGCTCCATGGCCAGTGGGCATCTGAATACATTATGCTAATTAGACGGCAGATTCCAGCTGGAATAATACACTCCGGTATCAGACCTAGAACATATGTTCATCCCTACTGAGTGTCAGAGGCATGATAGGACCCAATCAGCACACTATTATCTGTTGTGCAGCCCTGGTCTAAGGGAATAGGAGTCTATAGGGGAGTAATCCTAAGGGAATAGGAGTCCATAGGGGAGAAATCCTAAGGGAATAGGAGTCCATAGGGGAATAATACTAAAGGAATAGGAGTCCATAGGGGAGTAATCCTAAAGGAATAGGAGTCCATAGGGGAATAATCCTAAGGGAATAGGAGTCCATAGGGGAATAATCCTAAGGGAATAGGAGTCCATAGGGGAGTAATCCTAAAGGAATAGGAGTCCATAGGGGAGTAATCCTAAGGGAATAGGAGTCCATAGGGGAGTAATCCTATTGGAATAGGAGTCTATAGGGGAGTAATCCTAAGGGAATAGGAGTCCATAGGGGAATAATGCTAAGGGAATAGGAGTCCATAGGGGAGTAATCCTAAAGGAATAGGAGTCTGTAGGGGAGTAATCCTAAGGGAATAGGAGTCTATAGGGGAGTAATCCTAAGGGAATAGAAGTCCACAGGGGAGTAATCCTAAGGGAATAGGAGTCCATAGGGGAGTAATCCGAAGGGAATAGGAGTCTATAGGGGAGTAGTCCTAAGGGAATAGGAGTCCAAAGGGGAGGAATCCGAAGGGAATAGGAGTCTATAAGGGAGTAATCCTAAGGGAATAGGAGTCCATAGGGGAGTAATCCTAAGGGAATAGGAGTCTATAGGGGAGTAATCCTAAGGGAATAGGAGTCCATAGGGGAGTTATCCTAAGGGAATAAGAGTCCATAGGGGAGTAATCCTAAGGGAATAGGAGTCCATAGGGGAGTAATCCTAAGGGAATAGGAGTTCATAGGGGAGTAATCCTAAGGGAATAGGAGTCCATAGGGGAGTAATCCTAAAGGAATAGGAGTCCATAGGGGAGTAATCCTAAAGGAATAGGAGTACATAGGGGAGTAATCCTAAAGGAATAGGAGTCTATAGGGGAGTAATCCTAAAGGAATAGGTGTCCATAGGGGAGTAATCCTAAGGGAATAGGAGTCCATAGGGAGTAATCCGAAGGGAATAGGAGTCCATAGGGGAGTAATCCTAAGGGAATAGGAGTCCATAGGGGAGTAAACCTAAAGGAATAGGAGTCCATAGGGGAGTAATCCTAAAGGAATAGGAGTCCATAGGGGAGTAATCCTAAGGGAATAGGAGTCCATAGGGGAGTAATCCTAAAGGAATAGGAGTCTATAGGGGAGTAATCCTAAGGGAATAGGAGTCTATAGGGGAGTAATCCAAAGGGAATAGGATTATATAGGGGAGTAATCCTAAGGGAATAGGAGTCCATAGGGGAGTTATCTTAAGGGAATAGGAGTCCATAGGGGAGTAATCCTAATGGAATAGGAGTCTATAGGGGAGTAATCCTAAGGGAATAGGAGTATATAGGGGAGTAATCCTAAGGGAATAGGAGTCCATAGGGGAGTAATCCTAAAGGAATAGGAGTCCATAGGGGAGTAATCCGAAGGGAAAAGGAGTCTATAGGGGAGTAATCCTAAGGGAATAGGAGTCCATAGGGGAGTAATCCAAAGGGAATAGGAGTCTATAGGGGAGTAATCCGAAGGGAATAGGAGTCTATAGGGGAGTAATCCGAAGGGAATAGGAGTCTATAGGGGAGTAATCCTAAGGGAATAGGAGTCTATAGGGGAGTAATCCTAAGGGAATAGGAGTCTATAGGGGAGTAATCCAAAGGGAATAGGAGTCCATAGGGGAGTAATCCTAATGGAATAGGAGTCTATAGGGGAGTAATCCGAAGGGAATAGGAGTCTATAGGGGAGTAATCCTAAGGGAATAGGAGTCTATAGGGGAGTAATCCTAAGGGAATAGGAGTCTATAGGGGAGTAATCCGAAGGGAATAGGAGTCCATAGGGGAGTTATCCTAAGGGAATAGGAGTCTATAGGGGAGTAATCCTAAGGGAATAGGAGTCTATAGGGGAGTAATCCAAAGGGAATAGGAGTCCATAGGGGAGTAATCCTAAGGGAATAGGAGTCTATAGGGGAGGAATCCAAAGGGAATAGGAGTCCATAGGGGAGTAATCCTAAGGGAATAGGAGTCCATAGGGGAGTAATCCTAATGGAATAGGAGTCTATAGGGGAGTAATCCTAAGGGAATAGGAGTCCATAGGGGAGTAATCCTAAGGGAATAGGAGTATACAGGGGAGTAATCCAGATTATCTTAAACAGCATGCGTAGGATCTCTGCTCCAGTTGAGACTCCAAACTCTGGGCACAGCTTTTACATAATGAGCATATGGCCACAATCCCGTTCGACGTTTCAGAGCTCAAGTAGCTGTGTAGCGATTGTTAAGGATGCGTTATAACTAACCGGAAGTCCTCATTTGAGCCGGTTCCACACAGCAGCTGGACACGTTTACTGTTCATCCATAGATATTGTGCTTGATACAGACTTCCTTGGGGAAAGTGAAGTCTGACATTTTCCAAAGTCGAGAGTGCAACATTTACACGCACAAGGCGATCAAATTAAAATACGCCATCTGTACGCATGCATTGTGTGTGTGTGTGTGTGTCTGTCTGAGCCGTTGTGATAGTGATTAGCAGGCCTTTCTCCACTCAGCAGGGCACACCTCATTAACTTTCCTCTCCGTCTCGCTCTCTTTCACCCTCGTGCGTTCCCTCTCTCTCTCACCTTCTCCCTCTCTCTCCCTCTCCACCCTGTTTATGTGACACCTGACTAATTGTGTGCTAAAAGTCACCTAGTCAGTGGCTGGCAGGACGCTAACCGACCAACACCGACGGCGCGTACGCACACTCTGGAGTCACGCCAATAACGCCCGCACTCACCGGTGCGGGAACGCGTGCACTCGCGTGGAAATAGCGTAAGCAAGTGAACGGGGGGAAGTGAAAAGTGTTGGAACTAGGATGAGGAGGAAATCGATCGGTCTCATTAATAAGCCAACAGTGTGCCAGCGCTCCCGGGTCACCGCAGGTGGAATTAAAAAGCAGCCTTATTAAAAAGTGATTAGGACCAAACCCAGAATGCACGGCGGCCCCTGAGGACCGGCGATCATTCAAAAGGCGCAGAGCGTTACCTCAGAGGCACAAAGAAACCGAAGTAGCAGTCGTACGTTTCGGCAATACCATAACCTCGAACCCGGCGTTCACCGTCGGTCTCATTTCGCTGACGAAAGGGCCGGTGATTAAACGAGATCCCAACCGACCGTCGCCGCGCTATTTAATAACCGCGCTCTCATAAACCGGCCTTACACGAAAAAAGATAAGTGAAATGTAATTACGGTTCGGGTGGCAGATGGCGTCGACCGCCTTTGAGCCCCCGTTTGGCCAAAATCTGGAGATATCACACAACGAACTGGCAACCACACGGTGCTGCGGACGCCGTGGAGGGGGTGGGGGGCGTTTTTCACATTTCACGAGCTGGCGACCACACTCCCATCATCGTCTCATCCCAGTGAGAATCCTCACTTTGGCCGATTACAGTAATGCAGACAGAGAGGCAGATGTAGGGAAATGCTTTCCATTTCTGAAGGGAACCTATTCGGGTTTGAAAGAGCTGTTAGCGCCGGAACGCCACTCTATAATGTGGATGTTATTCCCGGCTAATGGGCAGTATTCATCTCCGTTTGCCAACGTTAACTGCCCTCCGCTGCAATATAAAAGCTAGACGGCTGAATGTAACCGGGAACGACGTTAGAATTTTTTACTAAACCTTGGATTCGATTATTTCGTTTAACGGCGGACTGCACGTTCGCAGTGGATTATATTTACGTGGGGAAATCTCAAAAGTCTGACACGGAACGAAAACTGCTGCGAGCCTACACACACGCGCACATACACACACACACAAACGTGCACATACATACACACACACACACACACACACACACGCACACAGACACACCCAGACACATACACACACACGCGCGCACATATACACACACACACATGCGCACATAGACACAACCACACCCACACACACGCACACACACACGCACACAAACACACCCAGACACACACACACACACACACACACACACACACACACACACAGGCGCAGTCATCCAATCCATGTGATTCCCAAAGGAGTCTGAACACATACGGAGGCGTCTGCTTATACTGTGGACTTCTGCAACTCCCAGAGGGTCTCCGCTTGTGTGTGTGTGTGTCTGTGTGTGTGTGTGTGTGTGTGCGCGCATGCTCGTCCTCCTCTGATTGCAACACAACCCAGAGAACGGTGCAGAATCAAACGCTACACACAGTGAGCCAGAAGGGAATTGGAAAGAAAGAAAGACGTCTACAAAAGACACAAGGAGAGAACAGGAGCCCCAGAAGTGGTGACATCATCCTCCCCCTATCCTCTCTCCTGTACTCCAGCACACCACTGTGTAATTCCTCCTCTACAGGCCGCACTCTGCCTCCATGCTGAGCACATTGGTTCATGTCCACAGCCATATTCTCTACTAGTGGTTGGGTACTGCATAATGTTTGAGAGATCTTCTTGCTTTCAGTCCGGACTTGAACGCAATGCGGAAGCTCACGCGCGCAAACAAACTCTGTGACAGCGATCTCTTTAGCAACAAGGAGAGGGAATTGCTCTGTAATTGGAGAAATCATTTGTGGATCCACTAAAGATGATCAACACCATCACTCTTAACTATATAGCTACACTAATTAAATGGTAAATGCTAACTAACTAACTAATTCATTAACTAAATAACTAAGCAGGTAACTAACTATGGGAAGAATAAACGATTAGAAATACTATTACCTGTCTCCAGTGCTCACTGCTAACTGGTTCAAATACATACATGCTAAAACAATATCAATAGCAGAATGCTAATGTTGGACCTGAGGGCTGTACTACGAAATGAGGGAAGCCTACTCAGATCAGTATCCCGAAAACGATTACGATGACCGTTAGTCCATTTGATGTTATCTTAATTGGATTGCCGTCCGCTGGAAAGGGGCGCGTTCAGCAACGTAGCCTGAGTTTTTGCATAATGGCTCGTGCCTCGTATTTTTTTCTTCGTATTATCAGAATGCACGTTGATAATGTCAAGATGAGAATATTTGAGGAAGATTACCGGCTAAATCCAAAACCGTGGCGGCCAACAAAGCCAGGAAGCGCATTGCCGAAAGGTTAAAGAGAAGCGTGCATATGTTCTTCATTTTCTCTTACATGCTCTTCTATTCTTTGTAATATGACTAACATGTAAGATTATGTCAAATAGTCTATATATTTATATTATAATAAATATATATATATATATATTTGTGAAAACAATTTGGATGATAGAATTATGGCATACACATTGGCGACATCTTTTAAAATAACCAGTTAATCGCTCTTAATAAATTAAATTCATCCCTCCACTCCTGAAAGCAACCTGTATGAATTAATTGCTATTGTGAATTACCACATATAATTTCAGCTCCAACCGCTGTGTGATTTAGTAAAAAACGTATGCTGGTCTACATATCAGATCAAATACGGGATTTGAAATGGCTTTCCTTTCACATAAACCCTCTCATGAGGATATGCATACAGTCAATCTAACCAAACACCCTCAGGATTATATGGAGAAATTGTCTCGTGTGTATTACGCTAAGCCTCGGCAGGTTAAAGATAGACAGAGGTTTTTAATAATGCGAATTACCTACGATCGCATAGAAAAACATCTCAGATGTTCAGCATCACTGATGGAATACCTAAAGTCTCCGCTGGCGAAATACTGCAAAGCCAGAATCAGTCTGTCTAACAATGACGGCATTAGTCCAGCTAGTGGCATTGTAGACGGCTGGCCGGAAGAGCCTTCAAACAATCTGAATTCTCTCACATACGATTGTATATCTTTATTAGGGAACATTAGGGAGGTAAGCTAGAGGATCTGGCCTTTAAACACCCTGTGTAGTCAGCCGCTCACAATGCAGACGCATTTGGAAGAGCCAATTAACCAATGTCCGTTGGCTTATTCAAATGTCCCTGCGTTGCGAGCTGGTGGGTTTTATGTGTGTGTGTGTGTTTGGAGGATGTCTGCTGACCTCTGACGACACTGTGCGGACACGCGCTGCCCAAGCAGCCGCTCTGAAGGGCACAGATGTCTGAGTGAGTGGGGGTCAGCGTGGCACAAGCTGGCACTGCCAACTTCTCCCATCATGCCTGCACAATGTGTCCTACCCCCTGCTGGAGGGTGTAGGTCAGCATGCTCTCCAATGTACAGCAGGAGTTTGGAAGTAAACACACATATAGCCACACACACACACACACACGCGCGCACGCACACACATTCTAGACGTTTCACAGGGATATCACATTTTTTCCCTGAACCATTTAATCCGTGAATACCTACAATTTACCTGTTTACTCAACATACATTGGATTCCCTGTATCTTCAGATAACAGCTCGGGTGAACTGGCAAATGTTATAGAAAACGTGAAACGACACAAACATGTGGGGAAAGACCCTGGTCTATAGAGCTGTTCATTGTCCCTGACTGGGTGTTCTTTCTCCGTCAATCTCATTCACACTGGCTTTTCTTTCTCTCTCTCCGTGTTCTCTTCCTCTATATCCTGTCCTCTCTCTCCCTCGTACTCTTCCCTCCGTCGAGTTACTTGTACTCCGGGAACACAATAAACACACCGGGCAAATGAAAGAAACACAATTGGATCGTCAGAACGCGCTGGAATGTTCCGACGTGCCCGCGGAGAGGCACACTGGGAAAGACTGAACGAACGACAGAATACGTGAGAGGTGGAGTAGGAGGGAGAGAGAACAACCGAATGGAAGAAGAAATTCAGGAAAGCGGGGAGAAAGAGAGGGAGAAATAATAGCAACGAGAAAGATGGCCAGAGTGAAATTAATAAAGAGAGAATGATACAGAGGTCAAGAACGAGAATGTGAACGGAAAAAGATGAGAACAGAAAAGGAAAAGAGAGAGAGATGAACAGAGGAAGAGGGTATAAGGAAGAAGGGGGATTTAGTAAATAGTGAGATATTCATAAACTAGGTCACAGTCAATTCACACCGTATTGCTTTCCTCCAAGGGCCGGGAGTGTTTCATTTCCTGGTTCTGAAGCATCTGGTTGGGTGAAGAAAAGACACAGAACGACCACAAACAGTTCACCGGCGACTGCCATCTCATTGAGCCGAATAGGGACTGGCACCCAGAATCATGGGAATCTCCTTCAACATCAGGTCTTGGATCAGATGCTATCCCCAGAAAATGTCTCAGCCAGCGCGGTGCTATACCCTTATCTCCTATCAGTATTATCCCTCCTGCACTACAACCTATCATCACATTATCTTGGAGTGAACTGCCTGGGACATTTTCAAAGTCACGCCGCTCTCTCGTCCTTGACTTTCCTAAACACAGACATTCAACGCGTGAACTTGTGGTTGGAGTTTTAACTGAAATAACGGAACGGGAATAAAACCTTTTATGAGGACTTGTTTGTCCAAACCTTCCTCTGATAATGTCAGAGGAAGCCGATTGGTTTGTATTTGAAGAAGAAAAGAAATGTAAAATAATACCCACTGGCACTATTCATACAGTATCACACTTTCCCACAATAACAAGCGTTTCATGCAAGAATTTGGCAACATAACCTACCGTGACATAAAAAAAGAAATATTAAGTGCTATTTTAAATGATTTTTTATGTGGGAAATTCTAATGTTGGCCAAAACCTTGCTCAACCAAACAACTAAATTAATCTTTTCACAGTCGTTTGTTTAGACTGATTTAATGAGCCAAAATGACTCCAATTCGGCCAGACGAACGCGTTCGAGGAACTGAACATCTGGCGTAGACGCACGTAGCTGGAGCGTCGTAGAGCACAGATCTAAAACAACCAATCCATGTCATGCTTTTGAGCCGGCAGACTGCTCTATCAATCCAGACTGTGCACGCAGCGCCGCGCGGAAGACTCATTTTAGACCCGTTAATTTATTTTAGGAGAAGAGAGATGTGAAGAGACAGATGTTAGAAGAGCAGGAGAGAGGGCGAACTGTAAACGTGTCCTGTTATTGCTGCTCTCTCGCTCCATTTCACCTGAGCCGTCTCAGTCTCCTTTGCTCTCGTTATTGTTCCGCCATTCTGCAGTGTGGGGGGTGTCGGGGGTGGTGTGGGGGGGGGGGGCACAAAGACAATGTAGAACAGCACCTGTAATATATTGGTACTAAACGCAGACGGACGCCCTGGAGGGAACATCACTGGCCCTTTTCCAGCTTCGACGCCTGCCTTTTGTGTTCCTCCCCGATGAAAGGATTCCATCTTTGCGATATCTTACAACCTTCCTACGTGCCCCAGTCTCATTAAATAAAGATTTCATCGTCACCTTCTTCTGTTCCCGCCAGCGTTGGCGCAGCTTGGCATGGAGGCGCTGGGCGGCAGTGGCCCACTGTGGTGCCAGTCTCCTCATACGCCTCTTCATGAAGCTCAGGGACTCCTTGCCCGTGCCAACCTGGTCCAGCAGAGAGGACAGATCTGTACGGAACGCAGCCTGGGAAAGGGAGAGAGAGAGAGAGGGAGGGAGGGAGGGAGAGAGGGAGGGGAGAGGGGGATAGAGGGAGGGAGAGAGAGTAGGGCGTTCGTTACTCCGGATTTATTTGCAAAGATGTGTACTTGTCCAAAATCACACAACCAAAGCATCCAGCTTCAGAGAGATGCAGACGGACTGAAAGTGGAAGAGTAAGAGTGTGACAGGCGGAGACCGTGGCAGAGATCATATCTAAGAAGATATAGAGAGAAAGAGATGGAGAGTGATAGAGTGTGTGGGAGGACTAGTGAAGAGAGGGGAGGTCATAGGACAGAGCCCAGGCATTATATAATCACCGCCCACACAGACACCCCAGTCTCCCTCAGCTTTAGGAGCTCCACGGCTTTGGGGGAGACGGCGCAGCCCCATCTCTCTGGGGACACACGGCTATAAGCCAACTAAGTCCCCACGGAAACCTACCCTGCATGGGCTATAGTTTTATAGCTGACTTGCACACGCACACACACACACAAACGGACACAAAGGCACAAACAGAGTAATACACACACCTCCCCTGCCATAAACGGCTAGATAATCTGGTACACAGAGCCACCGCAGCAATTTGGAGTAGTGCCAAGTAGTAATAAGCTATTTATCATAAAATAAAGTACAGAGAACACAAACACACACAGTAAGGAACTTACTAAGACTCGGGCATGCAAGACGACTCCATCAGTCAGGCAGCCAGTAACTCAGTCACTCAGTCAGCCAGTCACTCAGTTAGCCAGTAACTCAGTCAGCCAGTCACTCAGTTAGCCACTAACTCAGTTAGCCAGTAACTCAGTCAGCCAGTCAGTCAGCTAAGGAGTCAGTCAGTCACTCAGCCAGTCAGTCGCTTAGTCAGTCAGTCAGTTGCTCATTCAGTCAGTTGCTCAGTCAGTCAGTCAGTCAGTTGCTCATTCAGTCAATTGCTCAGTCAGTCAGTCAGTCAGTTGCTCAGTCAGTCAGTTGCTCATTCAGTCAGTTGCTCAGTCAGTCAGTCAGTTGCTCAGTCGGTCACTCAGTCAAAGCATTACAGCATCATGTCAGAGGAGTCTGTTTGTAGTGCTCACAAAAAGGTTCATGAAAAATCATGTTTGCAGTGCCATGAGAGACAAATGGAAATTAGGAGAGAGCGAGATGAACACACTAAAGCAGTTAGCAGAGAGTCAGGGGAAACGTGTGTGTTCAAATTATAACTGACGCTAATAGCAGGTGTCAGTTGAGAAGATGTAGGGGGAGAGATTATGTTTCACTATAAATATTAATTTCTGTCATAAGCAGGGTCCTTTTATTCGGGAATTAGGGTGTGACTGTGAACACATGAAAGCTTTGACTGCCTGTCACTGGCTGTGTGTACATGAATGTGTGTGTGTGTGTCATACCTGTCTCTTGGCGGTGGTGGTCCAGTGTGTATGTGTATGGGCGGTGGGGGGGCTGCTGTGGTTCCTCCAGGCCAGCGGGGGGCAGAACCACTCCACCTCGCTCAGGTAGATTAGGAATGAGCAGTCAGAACCGTCCACCCCGTAGAAGGCGTAGCACGGGTCTGACGTCCAGCGGGCGCGCATCCACTGGTAACACACAAGTTCAAACAGTCACAAGCGTCCGCTTCAGTCTCTCACATAAACATTATGACCACCTGCCTATTGTGCCGTTAGTCTTGCCATCAAAACAACGCCGACACGTCCGATAGTATTTGAGTCAGATCCCTCGAGTCCTGTAGGTTGTGAGGTGGAGCCTCGATGGATCGGACTTGTTGGTCCAGCACGTCCCACAGATGCTCAATCGGATTGAGATCTGGAGAATTTGGAGACCAAATTCAGGGCGCATTATCTTGCGTTATTTTGCCCCGAAAGGGGTATTCCTGGTCAGTGACGATGCTTAGGTTTGTGGCACGTGTCAAATCGTCATTCACATGAACGCCCGGACCCAGGGTTTCCCAGCAGAATTTTGCCCAGAGTGTCACCCCGGCTAACCACACGTCCACGTGATGTAAAGGAAAACTGGACTCATCGGACCAGGTGATCAAATTCAACCGCTCCAAGGTCCAGTTCCATTGCTTGCATGGTGGACAGGGAACAGCAGGGCCAGTCTCACTCCAAGAACCCAAGAACCCGCTAATGTTAACGATGCTTCGCAAAACACGTCGACTGGTACCGAGGTGCTGTGTTCCGCTGTGTTACATTACACATGTTCCACCATGAATGTTTGTAGATAACATCTCTAGTCACCATGACTAACCTTATGCCGTTGTCTTTTCAAGTAGCCTACCTCATGCATTTGGTTGCATTTGGGAATCATTTAATTGACACAAGTATCTTTGTTTGTGGTTAACCATCTTCCAGGGATTTGAACGTTTACAGGTCTGAGGCCCGTTCTAACCACACTCCAGCCGAAACATTAAAGGACAATACCTTGACAAGCCTTGGTGTGATTCAGTGGGTTTAATGCATGCATGCACCACAGCTCTGGTATGTGTTTTATACAGTAGCTTAACCTAGCACTTATTGCCCTTGAAGTGTACTCAGTTTACTAAATGGTTCAGTGATAAAACATTGAGTGGTTTTGGATTAAGTGTAGATAATATGTATAGTAAATGAAGCTAATCAAAAGTATTGTAAGCATTGCATTGTGAAAGATAAATACTAATTACTACTAACCTCTTTGGTGACACACTGATTGTTTTTTTTGATGATCTGCTTCGAGTTTTGTACTAAAAGGTGTGAAGTTTTAACACGTAGTTGCTAAAATATGACTAAAACGATAAAAAAACTGTATGTGCGAAATCTGAACACACTCTAAAATTACGATTTGTCCCAATTAACTACAGCAGATTATGCAATTAATCAAAATGATTTTAACCGTTTGACAGTAATCATTTTTCAGGGTTAATACACTGGTTGTAATCTTATTAGCATGTTTGGATGGAGACCCAGAAGGAACTCACGTCTACTTTCCCAGGGCAGTCTGGATAGCGGGGGTCCCTTGGTACCTCACACTGGCCTGAAGACCCGTCTCTCACTGCTGACAAAACACACACACACAATTATAGAGCATATTGTCACTTCACACACACACACACACACACATACGTGCTTATATAATGCAACTATAAACCGTTCATGAACAACATTTGAACAATGCAGACAGGCAGTAGCCCACTCGTGGTTTTCTCGTATTTGGTGCAAGAACCTGTGGGGGAAATTAACACAAGCGCCTTTAGGTTTACTGGTACAATGTGTGTCTGCTTGACTGAATAGAAATCGCTCCATTCATTGGTCCATTGAGTCCAGCTAACCGAGTCCACGTTCTACTGTTGTAGTATGGAAGTAAGATTGATGAGGTTCTGTCTCAGGCCCGGTCGCCTCTTCGCTCTACCACATCTTTGGATCTCTCTCTCTTTCTCTCTCCCTCTCTTTCTCTGCATCCAACAGACCGTGGTTTCTCTCTTTCTACCCCTCCAAACCCCCCGGACCAAAGTATTTCCTGACGGCTTACATTTGTCTAATGAAATATGTGTGTCTCTACCTGAGTGCCTCCCTCGGGGTTCTCACCTGACTAAAAGATTACAAATGTAATCGCCTTTCGATTAGATTACGATAACAAGTCTCGCCGTGGCAACAATTAAATGTGCAGCTGACTAAACAGCTGAAAACTCGACGGACCCACCAGACATGTATAAAGAAGCGCACCGCGGACATGAACGACGTGCTTATCTCCACTCTTTAGCGTGTCGTCTGGCGTGCGTCTCTCTGGGAGGGGCCGCGAATCACCGATGAGCTTGAGTCCAAACACACAGTGGAATCCACTCCGTTGTTGTCATTATTTGTCGGTGATTATAAAAGTGAAGCGACTAGCGTCTGCTGTAGCTCTGCACATACTTTATCGCATATAACTAAGGCATATCAGACTTATTTTGGGTCATGAAAGACTTATTAATTATAATTATTCTGCTGTTGGTTACGGAGAGAGAAGGCACGAAGGCATACGCAGCGTTGTGGGTTACGCCTAAAAGGACGTAGGACTCACAGTGCCACAATAACGCCCTGAATCAATTATGGTCACGCGGAAGAAATGCACTAGATGGATTCATTCTATTGGACTATTTCCCTCCGAAATACAAATGTTCTTAGACCACAACCAAGGCATTTTAAAAGCTAGACTCTCAGACAACCAGAAGATGCCCGGATACCCTTCCATTCCCTCCCCCAGCTACCCAAGGAGTAGAGACATGTGTTAACCGGCCAGCTGAGGACTGAGACATAACCATACATAATTCACTATACATCGGCTTTCCAGAAGAGAAGCCTGTTTCCGAGATGTTGGAAATGACGCTCAACCGAATTGGACGTTTTTTTTAGCTAGCCTGTAAACACAGTGCAGTGCAACATTAAAAAGGCACACATTTTGCCCGCTTATAAAAACAGAGGAAAATGCATTCTCCAAATGGTTGCAAAACCAATCAAGTAGAGAGTGCAAAAACTGGCAGACACTCTGCCCTACATAGAATCAGTTTGACACCTTTGCTCTAGGTTTTTTGTTTCACCATACAATATCTCTTGGCGATGTAATTTAGAAACACATTTTCAATTTGCACTGCTACGCATGCAGACAACAAAGACTAGAACAGTTAGAAACATGTGAAAACCCAGAAGTGCCTCCCCTGGAGGAAGTTGTTTCAATCATCAGGAAGTAATTGGCAGAAAAAAATTACTAAAAATCACAACAAAAAAAAAAATTATGAAATGTATTGCTCTAAAAAAATCTCTCATTAGTTCAAAATATGGCTGCTAGAATCTTAACAAGAATAAAATTACAACATTCGTAGCCTGTGGCTTCCTGTAAAGGCTATTGCTGTGAAATTGTTTTAATTGGAACCTACAAATTATTACACTAGCTTTAATTATAGGGCCAAATTACGGGTACGAAAATGTAATTAAAAACACACATAGACCAGGTATCCAATGGTTTTTAGCCAATTAAAGCAATATAGAATGTCAGCGGTTAAAACAGACACAGTAAACAGGTCTTAGGACTGCCTCTCCATCCTCAATCTCCACTGGGATGAAATGGATACAGCGTAACTCGCTGAGTTGGAATACGTGAGAATGTGATGAATCTTTCCGCCTGGTGCGATGGCTAGAAATCATTGAGGGCTTGTGGTTTTTGCGGTTGGTTCACTTTAAATTGCTGTGGGTTTGAAGGGGTCTGGGCGAATCAATAAAGTGTTGGTGTGAGTTGGTGTGGTGTAGTTAGAGAAACGTGGGTGTTAGACAAACGCACGAACAAACACACTATCTCTGAGAACATGAGCCCCAGTACCAGGCCTCAGGTCTGCCTGGCCTAAGGCCTCTAATCTGTCTAGGACTTATCTAAGACTATGCCTAGGACATTCCTGTTGACAACACCTCAGCCAATGGCCTTCTCAGCCTCTACTGGCAAAGTAAAGAATTGCAAAACCGTGGCGGTCAGCAGGACCTAAGGTCAGCCAATGCGAGCATTTCAAACCACTTCATGATTGTGGGGGTTCATTCAACAGGTCAAAAAAGTCATTTAGGCATGACACAGACAACTGCTTCGGCAC
This sequence comes from Dallia pectoralis, assembly GCA_029465975.1. Taxonomy (NCBI): domain Eukaryota; kingdom Metazoa; phylum Chordata; class Actinopteri; order Esociformes; family Umbridae; genus Dallia; species Dallia pectoralis. Next base: position 12,539,343 of record CM055741.1, on the reverse strand, counting down.
TGGCACAATGGTTGTGGTCTTGAAGCACGTGGGGACAGCCGCTAGGGACAGAGGTCAAAGGTTGAAGATGTCAGTGAAGACCCCAGCCAGCTTCCCAGCACATGCTCTGAGCACACGCTCGGACACCGTCAGGACCAGCTGCTTTGCGTGCCTTAACCCTGCTGAGTGCAGAAGATACCTCCACGATGGGCAGACAGATGGGAAGGGCTCCTATTTAATGGCTGGGTCTAGGAACATGCCTTCAGGACCAAACTGACTAGAGCCGGCTCCCCACATTCACACAGTACCCTCACTGGACAATTGCACATTACATATTTAAATTATTATAGTCTATTGTTCTCATTTGTGTTAATTGTTGCACTGACGAGACACATTTATTTTTTGTTGTAAACTTGTCAACAAAGCTCTTTCTGATTCTGATTCCGATATGTAATTGCTCGCTATTTTATTTTTACCTGAAAATTTGAGTCTGTAAATAGTGCTTCATGAAGCACATTTCAATGACTTATTGAAGAAGGTGAGTAGATAAAGGCCCGTCGATTGAGTGCATCTGATACGTAGTAGCCTGTGTATGTGGACGCGTTTTATAATTGGGGCAAGTCGCAGAATTATTCCTGATGTACTTGAACAAGGAGCGGGATAATTGAAATAGGCAATACAAGGAAATCTGGGATATTTAAACAGAGTGTAGTGATTGTAGTGTCCGTTCGTGTGCGCGTACTGAAGAGTCGCTTAATCCCAGTGATTCTCACTTTTTCCCCACATTAATTTGTTTAAATCCATGAAATGTACTGACTGGCTTCAAATAAAATGGCCTCTGTTTTGATGTGCATTGCACCTTGAGAGATTAATAAAAAACCCTTCAAACTGAAGACCTACCGTGAAAGAGGATTACGTTTAAATGTTTTATTGTGCTGTACTCGGCACCACAAGGCTTCGTTTATTGTGTTGTATTCGGTAAAACACACTGGATAAGAATGTGTTCACATTAGAGGGCCTTGAGGTCACTGCAACTACGTGAATGACAGGTCCTGAGCAATTCCATTGTATATTAGCGGTAACACGACAGTGTGAAACATAAGTGTTGAATGAGTGGGGTTCTTGTACCTTTACCGGCAGCAATGCTGTTCTGGAGAATCTGTTCCACTCTCACCGCCATGTTGGAAACGTTCTGAGCAATAGCCTGAATTCTATCCACCAGGCCAGCTGGCTGGAACCTGCGGAGACAGGGGGAGATTGCATATTACACCAGTGTGTCGATAGAGAGACGCTGAGCACTGGCTGCTCAGTGTTTGCATCGTGTGTACAGCCGGGTATGAGGAGAAAACAGTCCTGTCCTCACCGCAACATCCAAGTGGGTCTGTTAACAACTCTAACGACAAGAAGAGATTATTTTCTGTCCGCCATTTCCCCTCACTCTCTCTCTCTCCTTACCAGCGTTTCTGTTTTTTTTGTTCAATTGTTCTTTGGACAGTCTCTTGCTATCTCTCCTTACCGCTCTTTCTCTTCTTCCTCCCAATTGTTCTTTGGACACAGTCTCTCTCTCTCTTGCCACTACAGCTGTAGAACACTGTTAACAGTAGTGGCTAATTAAGAGGCACTTGGTTGGAGCGTGAAATGGAATAAGCCCCACACTGGCTGCGGTAGCCGCTAACACAATTTGCATCTGCAAGATAAGACGGCTCCCTCGCTCATTTAACTCACACCCCGAATTCCGATGAGAGAGCAAAGACGAGTAACGGGAAAGGGCGGGACTTCAGGGGAGCAATCGCCAATAAAAGCTCCTTCGGTGAAAGGGAAAGGGAATGCACAGGCGAGCAACAAATTTGATCGTACCAGTGGGCAAACAAGAGAACACAGAATCGAGTGAGTGTGTGTGTGTGTTTTTGTGTAAGTAAGGAAATGTGTTAGTGTGAGAACGAGCTCGTGCGAGATACCCTCTGCCCGTGGCATCTAGTCCGCCGATAACGTTCGGCAAGCAGAGAGACTACCGGTGAGACAGAGTGTGTGTGAGACAGAGTGTGTGTGAGACAGAGTGTGTGTGTGTGACAGAGTGTGTGTGAGACAGAGTGTGTGTGAGACAGAGTGTGTGTGTGAGACAAAGTGTGTGTGAGACAGAGTGTGTGTGAGACGGAGTGTGTGTGTGAGACAGAGTGTGTGTGAGACAGAGTGTGTGTGAGACAAAGTGTGTGTGTGAGACAGAGTGTGTGTGAGACAGAGTGTGTGTGTGACAGAGTGTGTGTGAGACAGAGTGTGTGTGAGACAGAGTGTGTGTGAGACAGAGTGTGTGTGTGACAGAGTGTGTGTGTGTGAGACAGAGTGTGTGTGTGAGACAGAGTGTGTGTGTGTGAGACAGAGTGTGTGCGAGACAGAGTGTGTGTGAGACAGAGTGTGTGTGAGACAGAGTGTGTGTGTGAGACAGAGTGTGCGTGAGACAGAGTGTGTGTGAGACAGAGTGTGCGTGAGACAGAGTGTGTGTGAGACAGAGTGTGTGTGTGACAGAGTGTGTGTGCGTGAGACAGAGTGTGTGTGAGACAGAGTGTGTGTGTGAGAGACAGAGTGTGTGTGTGTGAGACAGAGTGTGTGTGTGTGACAGAGTGTGTGTGCGTGAGACAGAGTGTGTGTGAGACAGAGTGTGTGTGTGAGAGACAGAGTGTGTGTGTGTGAGACAGAGTGTGTGTGTGTGACAGAGTGTGTGTGCGTGAGACAGAGTGTGTGTGAGACAGAGTGTGTGTGTGAGTGAGACAGAGTGTGTGTGTGTGTGAGACAGAGTGTGTGTGTGTGAGACAGAGTGTGTGTGTGTGAGACAGAGTGTGTGTGAGACAGAGTGTGTGTGAGACAGAGTGTGTGTGAGACAGAGTGTGTGTGTGCTTTCGGTAATGAGCTGGAGGATAGATGACTGAGCTGCCTAATTGACTAACTGTCCCCACTGATGGGGAATTAGCCACAGAAAGAGAGAGGCTTCTGGGGGACGGAGTCCAACTCGTTATTGGCTAGTGATTTCATTGACCTTGTTTTATTTTGTAGCTTTAACAGATTGGCTTCACACGTGACCTTACGTGTAAAACCTTTAATGGGTAACTTTTATGCAACTTAATCTGCAACTATATACGTAAAACCGGGTGCAACGACAGATGTTCACCATAGATCCCCTGCTGTGCCCGGTGTGTCACGTTTTGGTCGTACGTGGCTGCCAAATCGGAACGAGATCTAGGAAGTGTGGAGCCCAGGACAACACCTTTAACTCTCCATCGCGTTCCTCACACCATTACGGAACAGTGTGTGCAGTGTGGCAGGGCGTCTTATCCCGCTAAACGAGGTCACATGTCCGGCAATACATTCGCCATGAAGGGGTGTACCTGATCTGCAACGATATTCAGGTAGGTGGTACTTGTCAGATTCGCATCCACATGAACGTCCCGACCCTGGGTCTCCCGGCAGAACATTGCCCAGAGCATCACTGGACGAGATATTTCCGTCCCAGTTGGACAGTCATTCGGACCTTCTGAAGAGATATGCTTTAATTGTGCCTGATGCCCTCACTGTCCCAGAGGCCCAGTTTAACCCCATGGAATGTGTACTAACCACACCTACAAGGCTTCAGTGCAGTCCACAAGGCTTTAACCTCCCTGATCCTCTGATTTGCCCTCCGAAAACACTTCTGAATTTTGATAACAGAGAGAGAGAGAGAGAGAGAGAGACGGTAAGAGTGTGCGAGAGAGAGGAGAAAGAAAAGCTATCAAAAAAGCAGAAGGCAAAAAAAGAACCGCCGAGATCTCATTTATTATGTCGTCACGTAATCAAACGAAATCCTGTTCCGAAGTCCCCTTTCCCGTTGTTTTCGGCTGGTAACAAAAATGGTTAGAGACACACATTAAAGGGTAATAAAGGCGTATACATATTTGATGTACTGGGATGGCATGCTCTTCAGAATAACACATTACTCTGGATGAACAGAGGCAGAGGCTTCCTTTACTATTAACGTACAAGGGAACAGAGAGAGCCCAGGAGAGAAAAGAAAGAGCCACTTGGAAAGCAACATGGAGCGCCGTGTGGGAACAGCTTTTGGTGATTCAATCATTCCATTCCGTTTCTCATGTTCTTTTTTGGGGGGGTTGTTTGTTTATTGTGTGGGTTCGCGGGATAGGAATAACTCGATGACGTGGAGAGGGAGGGAGGGAGGGAGAGAGAGGGAGAGAGAGAGGGAGAGAGAGAGGGAGAAAGAGAGGGAGAGAGAGAGAGAGAGGGAGAGAGAGAGAGAGAGAGAGAGAGGGAAAGAGGGAGGGAGAGGGAGGTAGGGATGGAGGGAGGGAGGGAGAGGGGGAGAGGGGGAGGGTAAAGGACAAAACCAGCAAGAATGAGACGAATGCAAAAGAAAGAGAGAACGAGGGGGAATCGGTAAGGAGTCAGAGAGGAGTGTGCAATCGGTTTATCTTCATGAGGGAAAAGGACCAGGAAGTCATTCTATGGCGTTGGTCCAGCGGCCACAGTGGCAGGAAAATACAACGTCAAGCAGCAAACAGTTGTTTCCCCAACAACATTTTCTGACCCCAACTTACAGCAAAACCCCACAAATACTTAATGACGATGTTGTGTAATGTGAGTAAGAAGGTATGTGGAATAATCAAAGATGAGACTTGGCCATTTTTCAGCTGTCCTTATGAAGGAAAGACATAACAGGGCTAACAGGGTCTCTACCTGTGCCATAGCATGTGATGGTGTGAGTTGGTCAGGTAACACGTGATTTCGTGCCCAAAGGTTGCAGCTTAAACTCAAACACTGATAAACGAAGTCACTTTCAGGTGTTACGATTTGGGAACCGTTTGTTTAGTTGGGTGCACACGGCCAGTTCCGGTCGGCTGGTTTTTCGTTTCATTGCACACACCAGGGATTAGTTTGGTTGATTAGTTTCCTATTTAGGTCACTGGGCGTGTTAGCGCTTCGCTATGTATTGATTTTGCACTCTCTGTCTCTCCAGGAAGCACTGTGCAGATCAGCTGTTCACAGATATCTCTAACACCTCACTGGAAACATGCCATGTGTCAAGCCTGCTTCAAGACCTCCAACATCATTCATGTCCCCAAAAAAGCGAAGACCACAGGACTAAATGACTACAGACACGTTGCCCTGACCTCTGTGATAATGAAGTCATTCCAGTGCCTTGTGCTGTCCCACATCCTAGTCATTACAGACCCTCTCCTGGAGCCCCTGCAGTTTGCCTATAAACTGAATAGGTCTGTTAAAGACGCAGTAAACATGGCCCTCCAATTCATCCTCCAGCACCTGGACTCTTCAGGAACCTATGCCAGGATCCTGTTTGTGGACTTCAGCTCTGCTTTTAATACCATCATTCCCGCTCTGATGCAGGACAAGCACTCCCAGCTGCACGTGCCTGAATCCACCTGCAGGTGTATCACGGACTTCCTGTCTGACAGGAAGCAGTGTGTGAGGTCGGGGAAACATTTCTCTGAATCACGGTACAGCAGCATCATGCCTGCGCCCTGTCCCCTCTTCTCCCTGTACACCAACAGCTGCCCCTCTAGTCATCAATCCGTCACGGTCCTGAAGTCTGCTGATGACACCGCCCTTATTGGGCTCATCTCTGGTGGTGATGAGACCACCTACAGGGGGGAGAATGTTCTGGCTGCACCAACACACCAGATGCTCAATCTGGAGCTTTACGCTCTAAAGACTGTGGAGATGGTTGTGGATTATAGAAAAACCCCAGCCCCAACCACCCCCACCACCCTGTGTGACTCTGCAGTCACCATTGCAGAGTCATTTGGCTTCCTGGACATCATCACCCAGGACCTCAGGTGGGAGCTAAAACCTGCTCCATCACCAAAAAAGCACAGCAGAGGAAGTACTTCTTGCAGCATCTGAAGAAGTTAATCTCCCAAAGACAATGATGGTGCACAGCTTCTACACAGCCATCATTGAGTCCATACTCTCCCCTTTCATCAGCATCTGGTTCACTGCAGCCTCCGCCAAGGACAAGGGCAGTGGGTAATTGGATCAGCTAAAAAGCTAACGTTAGATGACCAATGCTGAGCTGAACATGTTTGCTAACCTATCAGAGTGCGTCGTCAGATGCCTGATAAAATTACGTGTGGTTAAATCCTTCATCTTCATAGCACATATTTTGCATTCAGCGCTTCTTTCGTTTGGCCCTTGTTGTATGACGTTTTTGAAGCTATATCTTATGACGAATGGCACCAACAACTGTCGCTATGGTTAACGTTAATGTTTGTTATCCTCTCACATGTGACTGCACGCAGCAGATACATTACGTATAATGTAGATTAGAAGGTTATAGGTTAAGTTGGGATGGGACAAACATTTATCTCATCAGACGTTTCCTAAAAATAAAAATAAGTCCAGCATCTCGAGTCTCATGTCAAGTCTGAAGTCTTCTAAGGGCGAGTCTCAGGTCAAGTCTGAAGTCTTCTAAGGACGAGTCTCAGGTCAAGTCTGAAGTCTTCTAAGGACGAGTCTCATGTCAAGTCTGAAGTCTTCTAAGGGCGAGTCTCAGGTCAAGTCTGAAGTCTTCTAAAGGCGAGTCTCAAGTCAAGTCTAAAGTCTTCTAAGGGCGAGTCTCAAGTCAAGTCTGAAGTCTTCTAAGGGCGAGTCTCAAGTCAAGTCTGAAGTCTTCTAAGGACGAGTCTCAGGTCAAGTCTGTAGTCTTCTAAGGACGAGTCTCAAGTCAAGTCTGAATTGATTGGAATTGTTTGTGCGACTTAAGTCGGACTTGATTCCGAGTCTCAAACTCCAGCTAATCTACTACTTTTCTAGTCCCCTGGACAAATCCAACATGGGTGACAAGGCATGAATGAACACAATGATCACATCGAGGCCTGCGCCCCCCTGTAAGTCACCCTGCAGTCAGACGCTATGCAGTTCCCATGCAAACCTGGAGGTTCTTGGCGGCGTGGCTGCACAAGCTTTACCCGCGTATTTTCAACCTTTTTAAGTGCCGTTTTTTCCTTACTGCTGTGTGGCGTCCTCGTTGATCTCGAGGGATACATGTCTGTCCTGTCAACACACCGACAAGTCAATGACCTCATTTCGGTGAGCCGTCTCCTGTCATCTGTGATATCCGAGCTAGCGAAGTCTACTACTCATCGCCGTGAGGCCTGTCAGGAAGTCCGAGATCCATTTGCAGTGAAGATACTCACACGCTGGTCCGTACCAGCGGGGCAAAAAAGAAAAAACATATTTCCAAAAGCTTTCCAGTTGTAGAGGCTGTTATAGAGGCTGTCTGATATGGCAGTGGAGGCTGGAGCAGCGGTTGCTGAGAGGCTGGAGGGCGTGTCCTGATTAGCCTCTATCATCTGAGGCTAAAGTTATGTAATTGTGCTTTCTCTCTGCAGTTATCTGCCTGTCACTGATTTAGAGAACAGTTTCCCTGTAGCTGGATCACAAACATTAACTCACATTGGCTCCCACACCTGTCAGTCATTGGCTCCCACACCTGTCTTTCATTGGCTCCCACACCTGTCTGTCATTGGCTCCCACCCCTTCTGTCATTGGCTCCCACACCTGTCTTTCATTGGCTCCCACACCTATCTGTCATTGGCTCCCACACCTGTCTCTCATTGGCTCCCACACCTGTCTCTCATTGGCTCCCACACCTGTCTGTCATTGGCTCCCACACCTGCCTGTTATTGGCGTGTGTGTGTGTGTGCGTGGCCTTGGCACCAGTTCAACTGTCCAACTGTTTTTCCCTCCCACAGCCCCTTTCACTCGACGTTCAGCTATGGAGGGATAAACAAAGGGAGATAGGGAGGGGGGAATGTAGGGAAGTGGGGAAAATGGACCAAGGGACAAATCATGTAAACGATGAGTGATGGAATGAAAATCGCACACCGATGACGCAAAGAGCAGCGACCGTGTGCCTTCCACGTCGACCTCGTTCCCCCTGGCTTCTCCTGTGCATGGCCATTAATCCTGGAGGCTGGCGGCTCCGTCAGGGACCTGTGCTCCCGTCTACTGACAGCGTCCATTCCAGCTGGCTTTAACCGGAGTCACATGAGGTGAAAAACCTGCCCCCCCCTCAGCGACCCCCCCCCCCTCCTTTTTGGCCATGAATGTCCCAAGGCCCTGCCGCCTCTCTCTATAACCACTAATCGAGACGAGTCAAAATCATCAGCGTAAGCGCTGACCTCTTTCGTCAGTAAGGCGAAAGAGGTCGTAAGGCTGAGCTCCAGGATTGTGTATTGATAACGAATCGTGGCCGCTCTGCATCGGAAAATAGAACGCCAGTAACGACCCGGGACTCAGACAATGGTGCAGAGCTGTGCTCGAGACCACCTAAAGCGAGACCGAGACGAGACCGAGACCGAAGGGGGCCGAGACCGAGACGAGACCAAGACCGAAGGGGGCCGAGACCGAGACGAGACCGAGACCGAAGGTGGCCGAGACCGAGACGAGACCGATACCAAAGGGGGCCGAGACCGAGACCAGTCATATCAACACTAAATAATATGACATGTTTTTGGTCCAATGACCAATGTAAAAAAAACACTTGACCAACAGCATCAGATCATCTACTGTGTTGTCATCCTGAATGAAATGAATTTTATTAAAAGAGTATGTAGGCCTATTTATTGTCTTATGTAAACATAAAATACGAAAATAAAACCATGATTTTAAAATGCACAGGCTATGATATTAACATTTCTAAAAATCGAATAAATGAAAATCCATCAAACTGTATGTCCTATGTTGATGTAGTAAATGCTAACACATTTTAGATCACAAGCGACTTGCAATCAAATGATTTGCGAATGATTGGCCGATAAACAAATCTATTTATAATTATTTATCCGTCCACAGGCACGCAGCTTCAGTTGTTTGTCTGCTTGAGCAGGACACGCAAACGAACCGGTTGCACTGCGCAAGGTGTTCATTATTGTTACGAGTGCACATGAGACAGCAGCAAACTAACCCGGTTGAACTGCGCTCAGTGTTCATATAGATCAGACCAAAACCCTTCCAGTTTAATAAAGATCGGACCAAAACGGGTTCAGTTTCATATAGATCGGACCATAACCGTTCCAGTTTTATGCTCTTTCTGCCGTATGCCCCCCGGACTTATGTATGTCCCACGTCCTTCTGTGTGCATGAGTAATTTCATTTATCGCCCATTTGTAGTTAGCCTATTAATAATTATTGTTCATATTCGTTTAATTTCGATACAAAACAATATTTTGTTGAAGTCTCTTGTAGGCTATATGAATACACTGTGGTTCATTCGTTATTAATTATTGAGTGCAATAGGCGCATGACACATGAATGGGGCTGTATGTATTTGGCGGAATTCGTTCTGTTTATTTAGTGAAACATATTTCTTTATAAACGTACCTCTTTTTTTGTAGTTCAACCAAGCCAATCAGACTATTGTCTATATGTGTTCTCGTAGTATTTGTCTGTGTATCGCCCATTCAACCATTGCCATATAGGCTCAGTAAAGTGTGATCGGTGTCTGGGTACCGCAATTAGGGTACCAACGCCCAGCGGCGTGGGATTTTGGCGACAGGAAGGCAGTTTAGGTATCAAAAAACATGTAAATAGTAGTTTTATATATTGTTCGGTTTGTGATTTTGCAATTCTGAAAACGGGACAAGGTAAAATGCACGTATTTAGGAAAAGTCATGGAAGGACGTCGGCTGTAGCTTTTCAACATTATGTATGTATTTTAATTACTAACCGCTGTGTGTTTTCGGACAAATTATTTATTTGTGCTCAATGTGCTGAATATAGGCAAAACGAATATATTGGCTGATTGTGCAGACATGATCGAGCATATGTTTAAGATTGAAGTATTTACGTGAATGGGTGCACGCTCTAGCGACGCTGGGGGTGGGCTTTTCTTCAAAAGTAGATAGCCATTGGCGGGATAAGCCACATCAGAAAAAAACAGTCTGACTCTGGACGAAATACAGCCAATGGAAATACAGCCTCTACATGTCATACTTAAATATTTTGCTAGAAAAAATTGTGGGCGATAATTTCTACGCTGGTCTCGGTTGGTCTCGGAAGAATTTACGAGTCCTTACTGTCCGAGACCGAGTCGAGACCGAGTCCAAATGTAACCGAGACCGAGACGAGACCGAGACCTTAAAAAAGTGGTCTCGAGACCGGTCTCGAGACCGAGACCGGTCTCGAGTACTACAGCTCTGCAATGGTGACCCGTGTTTGAGTACATCGATTGCAAGTAAAGACCTGCGATGCTGAATTAGAGCGTACGCCTGTCGTGAAGTGGTCTGAGTAAAGGGAAAGAGTCTGAGGTAAAATAATTACTAGTCTGTGTGTGTATCTCGTCTTCTCTGACAGTCACAAAGTATGCTCTCTGACTTCTTTGAAATGGAATTGAAAGGTTAAAATGGAGAGCACTGCAAGTCAATTCGGATAGTATAGATACAGCAGGGAACGAGAGAGTATTTGTAACGACAATGTCAAACAATCCTGTTTCCTTTATCAAACCAGTAACACTGCAGATTGATTGCCTGTCTGAGGGGAGAAAATGAGGAGGATGACTACAGAGAATGGATGAGAGACAGAGAAGGATAAAAATACATTTAAGACAACGAATAAAACGAGGAGGACATGAAGGACCTCCAGAGAATATAACAGAGGAGGTGAACAAGGAGGTGGGAAAAAGGATGAGGAGGCTATCTTAACCATTCAACCCCCCTAGCGCTTTGCTGGTCAATCTGTGGAAAAACTTGGCGGCAATACAAAGAGGAATGATGGTGAGACAGAAATAAAGGGACGAGGAGGGAAAACATGGGATTAGAACAGCCAGACCGTACCTGTTGATAGCAGAGCTGAGCTCATCCAGACCGTACAAGTTAATGGCAGAGCTGAGCTCATCCAGACCGCACAAGTTAATGGCAGAGCTGAGCTCATCCAGACCGTACAAGTTGATGGCAGAGCTGAGCTCATCCAGACCGTACCTGTTAATGGCAGAGCTGAGCTCATCCAGACCGTACAAGTTAATGGCAGAGCTGAGCTCATCCAGACCGTACCTGTTAATGGCAGAGCTGAACTCACCCAGACCGTACCTGTTGATATCAGAGCTGAGCTCATCCAGACCGTACAAGTTAATGGCAGAGCTGAGCTCATCCAGACCGTACCTGTTAATGGCAGAGCTGAGCTCATCCAGACCGTACAAGTTAATGGCAGAGCTGAGCTCATCCAGACCGTACCTGTTAATGGCAGAGCTGAGCTCATCCAGACCGTAACTGTTAATGGCAGAGCTGAGCTCATCCAGACCGTACCTGTTGATGTCAGAGCTGAGCTCATCCAGACCGTACATGTTGATATCAGAGCTGAGCTCATCCAGACCGTACATGTTGATATCAGAGCTGAGCTCATCCAGACCGTACATGTTGATATCAGAGCTGAGCTCATCCAGACCGTACCTGTTGATAGCAGAGCTGAGCTCATCCAGACCGTACAAGTTAATGGCAGAGCTGAGCTCATCCAGACCGCACAAGTTAATGGCAGAGCTGAGCTCATCCAGACCGTACAAGTTGATGGCAGAGCTGAGCTCATCCAGACCGTACCTGTTAATGGCAGAGCTGAGCTCATCCAGACCGTACAAGTTAATGGCAGAGCTGAGCTCATCCAGACCGTACCTGTTAATGGCAGAGCTGAACTCACCCAGACCGTACCTGTTGATATCAGAGCTGAGCTCATCCAGACCGTACAAGTTAATGGCAGAGCTGAGCTCATCCAGACCGTACCTGTTAATGGCAGAGCTGAGCTCATCCAGACCGTACAAGTTAATGGCAGAGCTGAGCTCATCCAGACCGTACCTGTTAATGGCAGAGCTGAGCTCATCCAGACCGTAACTGTTAATGGCAGAGCTGAGCTCATCCAGACCGTACCTGTTGATGTCAGAGCTGAGCTCATCCAGACCGTACATGTTGATATCAGAGCTGAGCTCATCCAGACCGTACATGTTGATATCAGAGCTGAGCTCATCCAGACCGTACATGTTGATATCAGAGCTGAGCTCATCCAGACCGTACATGTTGATATCAGAGCTGAGCTCATCCAGACCGTACATGTTGATATCAGAGCTGAGCTCATCCAGACCGTACAAGTTAATGGCAGAGCTGAGCTCATCCAGACCGTACCTGTTGATGGCAGAGCTGAGCTCATCCAGGCGGCGTGTGTCACTAGACGTGGTGTTGTCCAGTTTAGAGAGGCTGTCCATCCGCTTCAGGATCACCTCCAACATGTCGCTGATCTTCCTCAGGACACCACGAGACTCCACACCAGCCATCACTACGGAGACAGAGGTGACAGAGAGAACATTTGTGAATGACGCACGTGGACACCTCACCACCCGTCACTACAGAGGCATAGATAATAGAGAGGGAAGGAGAAGAAAAAAAGAATGACAGGCGTAAATTTGGGCAATTAATAACGTTTGAGTCCAAGACACAGGAAGAGAGGAATAGAGCGAGTTGAGAGAGAGCAAAAAGCGTCCGAGAGAACATGAGAGCGATGGACTGACAGAATGTGAAACAGTGTGCTATTAATTCATAAACAACAGAGTAGGGACAACAGATTATTCATCTGAGCTTTACCCGCCGACTCCAGAGTCCCCTCTCTCTCTCTCTCTCTCTCTCTCTCTCTCTCTCTCTCTCAGCCCTTTAGTTTTCTACGCTTCGCTTACAAACGCAGCATAGGTTTCCCTCATAGCTATTTACTAATTCATTAAGCTATATCCTTTGTGAAATGCTGAGCCAACTGATATGCGGCATTTGTGCGATTCAGACTCACAGACATCCTTCCATCAGTCTACAGCAGCGGCGGCCAGACAGTCTGACTTGGGAACAGCATTCGGGTTACGAAATACTGACCGAGTTCTTTGTCAGGAGTTAAAGGGTCAGGCAAACATAATGCATTTTTACCCCCCCCCCTGATCTACAGGACACGTTTAACCTTTATATAAATGTGACCACACAGTCACAAAGGCCTGGGTTATCAAAGCTGAAAGTGGAACTAATGTTGTTGACAATCCCCGGGCATTGTGGGAAATAATCAGGTGTGACCACATCTTTATTTATTTCACCGTGGCAAAATTAAGAAAGGTCAAAGTAATGAGGATTTAGCGTGTGTGGAGCCGTGTGGGTGTGTGTATGTTGATGGTCAGCCGATGTGTGTGTTAACATGTCTGCAGGCGTTGACCGCGTGTACAACTGTATACGTGTTCGGTCAGCAACTAGTCGCGTGTCTACATTCAGCAACTGTGTGCGGTATTAAATATGGTCGTATTTACAACTCCATATCCCGTTTGTGAGTTGAAAATTTTACTAGCATATAAAACGTATGTTACTGTTCAATCGCTTGGGGTCACTTGGAAAGAAAAGCACATGTTATAAGTGACTATTGTAGCTGGAACCGGCTGATTATTAATGAAATATCTACACAGGCGTACAGCGGCTCTTTGTCAGCCACCATCACTCTCGTGTTCCAATGGCACGCTGTGTTCGCTATTCCAAGTTTAGCATTTTAAAAGGCTAATTGATCATTAAAAAACCCTTTTGTGATTATGTTTGCACAGCTGAAAACTGTTGTGCTAATTAATTGAAGCAATAAAACTGAGATATGGTTTATTCTCTGCAACTCTGCCAAGAAGGCCAGCATCCAGGCAAATTTGCACGAAAATACGTCTCAATGGCCTATAAAAAGAAAAAAAAGAAACACTGGACAGAGGAAGATCTCTGCCAAGAAGGCCAGCATCTTGAGGCTGCCTCTCTGCTGTTGGTGTTGAGTGTTTGGATTATGTACAGATGACACAGGTGATCCTGTTCATAAACCAGATGACCATGTTCATAAACCAGATGACCATGTTCATAAACCAGATGACCCTGTTCATAAACCAGATTAACCTGTTCATAAACCAGATGAACCTGTTCATAAACCAAACATGTACCGCGTCCAATCTTGGTCCAAGATTATGGTTTTTGGAGGTCGACCCACAACTTATTCTCAACACAAACCCATCACTTATAGCGTATTATAAACTTTGTCTCCATAACTGTTTTCCTTGTTGTTTTTTTAAATGAATGGTTCACTATGGACGCTCATTTACTAGTTCGCTGCTCACCAGCGCTGCTTTTGAAATGTGTAGGCCATGTGTAGGCCATGTGTAGGTTATGTGTAGGTTATGTTTAGGTTATGTGTAGGCTGTGTAGGTTATGTGTAGGTTATGTGTAGGTTATGTGTAGGTTATGTGTAGGTTATGTGTAGGTTATGTGTAGGCTGTGTAGGTTATGTGTAGGTTATGTGTAGGTTATGTGTAGGCTGTGTAGGTTATGTGTAGGTTATGTGTAGGTTATGTGTAGGCTGTGTAGGTTATGTGTAGGTTATGTGTAGGTTATGTGTAGGTTATGTGTAGGCTGTGTAGGTTATGTGTAGGTTATGTGTAGGTTATGTGTAGGTTATGTGTAGGCTGTGTAGGTTATGTGTAGGTTATGTGTAGGCTGTGTAGGTTATGTGTAGGTTATGTGTAGGTTATGTGTAGGTTATGTGTAGGCTGTGTAGGTTATGTGTAGGTTATGTGTAGGTTATGTGTAGGTTATGTGTAGGCTGTGTAGGTTATGTGTAGGCCATGTGTAGGCTGTGTAGGTTATGTGTAGGTTATGTGTAGGTTATGTGTAGGCTGTGTAGGTTATGTGTAGGTTATGTGTAGGCTGTGTAGGTTATGTGTAGGTTATGTGTAGGCTGTGTAGGTTATGTGTAGGTTATGTGTAGGTTATGTGTAGGCTGTGTAGGTTATGTGTAGGTTATGTGTAGGTTATGTGTAGGCTGTGTAGGTTATGTGTAGGTTGTGTGTAGGTTATGTGTAGGTTATGTGTAGGTTATGTGTAGGCTGTGTAGGTTATGTGTAGGCTGTGTAGGTTATGTGTAGGTTATGTGTAGGTTATGTGTAGGCTGTGTAGGTTATGTTCACAGGCTCTGTGTAGGCTATGTGTAGGCTATGTGTAATCTATGTGTAGGCTATGTGTAGGCTATGTGTAGGTTATGTGCAGGCTATGTGTAGGTTATGTGTAGGCTATGTGTAGGCTATGTGTAATCTATGTGTAGGTTATGTGTAGGCTATGTGTAGGTTATGTGTAGGCTATGTGTAGGCTATGTGTAATCTATGTGTAGGCTATGTGTAGGCTATGTGCAGGCTATGTGTAGGCTATGTGCAGGCTATGTGTAGGCTATGTGTAGGCTATGTTCACAGGCTCTGTGTAGGCTATGTGCAGGCCTACTGGAAACAGTTGATGTCGTTTAACTGCCCTGAACCAGAGTGGGGGTGGAGTGCTATTTTCGTCTTCTCCGTCACCGTGTCAGTGGGTAGGGAGGTATGATTGTCATGGTGATCACCGGGAGTCTGGCCTCTCCTCCATCACATCCCAGCACCCAATGACTTGACAGGTAATTACAGCAGATGATGCCTTCTACAGGACCACCAATGGGAGAAGGTCATCATCTTTCTTTTCTTTCTGAAAAGCAAACTTTTATCTCTGTCCAACCCGTTTACTTTTTACTTACTTTCTCACTCTCACTTCCTGTCTTTCTTTGAACGTCTTTTTAAACGTTTTTTCTCTCACAACTCTTTTTAATGGCCTGTGTCGTTGCCTATCTTGTTTCTATCTCTCATCGTCGGTCCTTCTCCTCCCTTTTCCACCTTCCCTTTATTCATCCAGTCAATCCGATGACGTCCCCCCACGAAGACAGATGAGACCCCCGTGTGCCCGGCCCTGATATCTCGTGTCCTTGGGGTCCTGATGGAGGGATGGATGTGTGACAGGATACCTTGATGACCGTTCAAGCTGTCATTGACTCTCCGTGAAGCGTAATGAGCACAATGTCCGTTTGGACACGAAGACGTTATTGGCTCATGGAGGCACTTCCGTTTGTTGTTTCCGGCTGCGGTGTTGTAGCCCCACACCGAAAGTAACCCACCTTTCAGCTCCGCCTTAATGTGCTCTGAAATAACAGCGTGAGGCACAAAAAAAACGTGGAATTGTTTTGTTTAACAGCAATTAATCAAAATGTTTGACTCATCAAAAGTTCCACCTTTTGCAGACGTACCAGGAGAACGGACATGGGGCGTTGTTTCTAAAATCAAATCAAATACACTTTGAAAAGGTCTTCCCGACACTACTGAATTTAGTAAGTCGCTATAGTAAGCGCATTTTGATTTCTAGTACAGTTTTCCGTTCCAAGGTGTGTTTGTTATATTAAAAACCTGTGACGTCACGTACATAATGCCTGTGCCTGATTTCTCCACAACACACCGAGAGATTCATGACAGTTGGTTCATGAAGTTGCCGACTCCAGATCCAACAAAAGCCCCAGACCGCCATGCTTCCTCCTCCGTGTTTGACTGTAGGAGTCACACACTGAGGAACCATACGTTTCGCTTCACTGACGGCGTACAAAAACCCTGTGTCATGAACCGATGAATTGAAATGGTTATTCATCGGCCCATAAGACCTTCCCATCTTTAGTGGTCCACGAGCGGAGCTTCAGGCAAGCCTCTTCTTCTTATTTTGCCATCAACGGCTCACTGCCACTCAACCTGACAAACCTGCAGCTCGAAGCCTTCTCCTCACAGTTGAAACTAAGACTTGCTTAACTTCGACAAGTTTTGAGCTGTGCTTGAAGCTGTTGACCTGAGAGCCACCTATTACGCAAGCTGTCAGAGTTTCCAAGTGGCGTTTGCTGGTGTAGAAAACTTCATTACTCACTGACACCTTGGATTTCTTTGAATTTCACCGAAGGAGAGACCTCCACTTTTAAGGAGTATAATGGAGTGTCTTCTTTTCCTAACTGCCTTTTCCCCACCATTATGATAGCATTATACATGCCACCAAGATGAGACAGTATCCGTCTACTGACTTCTGTGTAGTGATTAATGTAACACAAATCAGTGTGTATTATAGTGAAAACATTGCAAGTATGCATACATTACAGATAATGATATCAATACTGGGGGCGTCTGTCTCTGTTTTTTTTTGGGGGTTATTGCCAGTTTGTTTATCATCTAATCATATTTTAGCTTTGAATATGACACACATTGCTCACGCATTCAAAACAGAACATTTTACTACCAGAAACAAACAACCCACGTTTGGAGTCAGGCTGTAAGGACAACTGCAGAACCTCTCTTAACTAGTCACTTAACTACAGAACCTCTATTAACTACTCCTTTAAAACTGGGAGCATGTCCCTTTGTCAATATGATATCAGTGATTTAGGCGATCTCAATGCCAAATCCCGTTTTATGAACAAAACGATCAATTCAAAGGTGCGAGTGATACATTTAGAATCTGTGTTCAATCGCCACGCGCTTCAGTGGAAGATGACTGCTATTGGCAGGCTACCAGAAGATTAAACGCATGATGAGGAAACCTGACTCTGGACCAGCTGGTAAAGGCGGAATATGACCTCACTGTCTGGATGGAATTTACTCACATTTCATAGAGCAAAACACTAATCAGAACATGTTAGGGGGCGGTCCAAATGCATTAGTATCAGAGTCAACCACAGGTCACATTCATTATATCCTGTATCGGTTACCTGTCAATGACCTGTATTTACAAAAATGCATCAACAATGAGTCAGTTTGTTGAGATCTAATTTGCCTAGCTGCCGCTCAATCTAGTCATCATAGCTCTACCAGGAGCCAACTACAGACCAGTCTATTGGTTATAACTCCACATTAGGTCTGAACTGCAAGTCTGTTAGAGCTCTCAAAGCTATCTTTGCATGCCCATATAAGGAGTGCTGGTAGGGGGCCGTAATGTATCGAAACAAGGTTAATTTCACAAATATAAATACAGAAAACACAGACACACACTCACAAATGTAGAGTGCGCAAATGGCAACAGAAAATGAGTTTACGCTTTGAGCTGATAAAATGGTACATGATAAATGACATCATAGT
This sequence comes from Dallia pectoralis, assembly GCA_029465975.1. Taxonomy (NCBI): domain Eukaryota; kingdom Metazoa; phylum Chordata; class Actinopteri; order Esociformes; family Umbridae; genus Dallia; species Dallia pectoralis. The sequence continues at coordinate 12,521,378 of CM055741.1, read as the reverse complement.
TGGTCGTGTCATGCCACGACGCCTTTCTTTTCTTACCGCTACCTTTCCACTTTTCCTTTTCTTTTTTCATTCTCCGTCTCAGCACATGTTATCAGTTACGCGTCAGTCTGTCGCCGATGTAACCTTGTGCCAGCCCAGTTAGAAGTAACCTCACACTGAGTATGAACCACACACTGAATATGAACCACACACTGAGTATGAACCACACACTGAGTATGAACCACACACTGAATATGAACCACACACTGAGTATGAACCACACACTGAGTATGAACCACACACTGAGTATGAACCACACACTGAGTATGAACCACACACTGAATATGAACCACACACTGAGTATGAACCACACACTGAGTATGAACCACACACTGAGTATGAACCACACACTGAGTATGAACCACACACTGAGTATGAACCACACACTGAGTATGAACCACACACTGAGTATGAACCACACACTGAATATGAACCACACACTGAGTATGAACCACACACTGAGTATGAACCACACACTGAGTATGAACCACACACTGAGTATGAACCACACACTGAGTATGAACCACACACTGAGTATGAACCACACACTGAGTATGAACCACACACTGAGTGAACCACACACTGATGAACCACACACTGAGTATGAACCACACACTGAGTATGAACCACACGCTGAGTATGAACCACACACTGAGTATGAACCTGAGTATGAACCACACACTGAGTATGAACCACACACTGAGTATGAACCACACGCTGAGTATGAACCACACACTGAACCACACACTGAGTATGAACCACACGCTGAGTATGAACCACACACTGAGTATGAACCACACGCTGAGTATGAACCACACACTGAGTATGAACCACACACTGAGTATGAACCACACACTGAGTATGAACCACACACTGAGTATGAACCACACACTGAGTATGAACCACACACTGAGTATGAACCACACACTGAGTATGAACCACACACTGAGTATGAACCACACACTGAGTATGAACCACACACTGAGTATGAACCACACACTGAGTATGAACCACACACTGAGTATGAACCACACACTGAGTATGAACCACACACTGAGAACCACACACTGAGTATGAACCACACACTGAGTATGAACCACACACTGAGTATGAACCACACACTGAGTATGAACCACACACTGAACCACACACTGAGTATGAACCACACTGAGTATGAACCACACACTGAGTATGAACCACACACTGAGTATGAACCACACACTGAGTATGAACCACACACTGAGTATGAACCACACACTGAGTATGAACCACACACTGAGTATGAACCACACACTGAGTATGAACCACACGCTGAGTATGAACCACACACTGAGTATGAACCACACGCTGAGTATGAACCACACACTGAGTATGAACCACACGCTGAGTATGAACCACACACTGAGTATGAACCACACGCTGAGTATGAACCACACACTGAGTATGAACCACACGCTGAGTATGAACCACACGCTGAGTATGAACCACACGCTGAGTATGAACCACACGCTGAGTATGAACCACACGCTGAGTATGAACCACACGCTGAGTATGAACCACACACTGAGTATGAACCACACACTGAGTATGAACCACACACTGAGTATGAACCACACACTGAGTATGAACCACACACTGAGTATGAACCACACACTGAGTATGAACCACACACTGAAGTATGAACCACACACTGAGTATGAACCACACACTGAGTATGAACCACACACTGAGTATGAACCACACACTGAAGTATGAACCACACACTGAGTATGAACCACACACTGAGTATGAACCACACACTGAGTATGAACCACACACTGAGTATGAACCACACACTGAGTAACCACACACTGAGTATAACCACACACTGAGTATGAACCACACACTGAGTATGAACCACACACTGAATATGAACCACACACTGAGTATGAACCACACACTGAATATGAACCACACGCTGAGTATGAACCACACACTGAGTATGAACCACACGCTGAGTATGAACCACACGCTGAGTATGAACCACACGCTGAGTATGAACCACACACTGAGTATGAACCACACAATGAGTATGAACCACACACTGAATATGAACCAAACACTAAGTATGAACCACACACTGAGTATGAACCACACACTGAGTATGAACCACACACTGAGTATGAACCACACACTGAATATGAACCACACACTGAATATGAACCACACACTGAGTATGAACCACACACTGAGTATGAACCACACACTGAGTATGAACCACACACTGAATATGAACCACACACTGAGTATGAACCACACACTGAGTATGAACCACACACTGAGTATTAACCACACACTGAGTATGAACCACACACTGAGTATGAACCACACACTGAATATGAACCACACACTGAGTATGAACCACACACTGAATATGAACCACACGCTGAGTATGAACCACACACTGAATATGAACCACACACTGAGTATGAACCACACACTGAGTATGAACCACACACTGAATATGAACCACACACTGAGTATGAACCAAACACTAAGTATGAACCACACACTGAATATGAACCACACACTGAGTATGAACCACACACTGAGTATGAACCACACACTGAATATGAACCACACACTGAGTATGAACCACACACTGAGTATGAACCACACACTGAGTATGAACCACACACTGAGTAGGAACCACACACTGAGTATGAACCACACACTGAATATGAACCACACACTGAGTATGAACCACACACTGAGTATGAACCACACACTGAGTATGAACCACACACTGAGTATGAACCACACACTGAGTATGAACCACACACTGAGTATGAACCACACACTGAGTATGAACCACACACTGAGTCTGAGCCTCACCACGGCGAATACACAGACAATAAAATTGCTTTTCCCGACCCCCCATCACAGGCCTGACCCCCCCCATCACAGGCCCGACCCCCCCATCACAGGCCCGACCCCCCATCACAGGCCCGACCCCCCATCACAGGCCCGACCTCGCATCACAGGCCCGACCCCCATCACAGGCCCGACCCCCATCACAGGCCCGACCCCGCATCACAGGCCCGACCCCCATCACAGGCCCAACCCCCCACCACAGGCCCGACCCCCCCCATCACAGGCCCAACCCCCCACCACAGGCCCAACCCCCACCACAGGCCCGACCCCCCCATCACAGGCCCGACAACCACAGGCCCAGCGGGAATGGTCCCGGTTCCCCCTATTACTCACTCTGGCATTGGTCCTCAGTCATAACAGACTGTATCATTATTTTAATGATGACCCCCCCCCCACCTCCACCCCCAGGGGTGTTTCATTGGTTCGGGGATATTAACAGACAATGGCGGCTGAATAACAGGGTGGGAGTCAATTCCCTTTTAATTCCAGTCAAACAAGAAGGCAAACACAGTCCTAATACCAAATGTCCCATATTTGAAGACATGTAAAACAACCATAGGAGGAAAGAGAACAGCCTTAACACAACTCTAGCACAGCACAGAAAGCTGAACCCAACTCTAGAACAGCACAGAAAGCTGAACACAACTCTAGAACAGCACAGAAAGCCAAACACAACTCTAGCACAGCACAGAAAGCTGAACACAACTCTAGCACAGCACAGAAAGCTGAACACAACTCTAGCACAGCACAGAAAGCCAAACACAACTCTAGCACAGCACAGAAAGCCAAACACAACTCTAGCACAGCACAGAAAGCCGAACGACTGTAATCACCAGAGGGAATTGAAGTGGATAGATCAGAGCTTAAGGGCGTTAAAACAGTTCTGTTTGTCACTGTGGATATTAACATAGATAAGATACAGCTTCATCTCCAGAAAACATAACGATTTTAACCTTCCCGTTATATATTACGTCTTTACCCAACACTCTTAGTTCAACTCATTCTTAAACCCCAGTTCCAAAGGCAAGATTGTCCTGATGCTTTTGTAAATAACCTCACATGCTGGTATATCTCAAAACATAGGTGGAAAAATCACATACAATTCTGAGAAAAGAATTCCGGTAGAGCAGCAATGTCTGTATGTTTTCTCCCATAGGCTGGAACTGTCACAGTGTGTTGAGGTGCTCCAGTTAGTGTGGCATAAATCACAGGAATAAATCACGATAGCCGCCATTTTGCATTAATATTTACTGCCACACCACATTGTATTCCATCCATTGCATGAGCAGCGAATATGATTTCCTTGTTAATGTCTCAAACAGTTCAATTGAGCAGTGTGTGTGTGTGTGTGTGTGTGTGTGTGTGTGTGTGTGTGTGTCTGTGTCTGTGTGTGTGTGTGTGTGTGTGTGTGTGTGTGTGTGTGTGTGTGTGTGTGTGTGTGTGTGTGTGTGTGTGTGTGTGTGTGTGTGTGTGTGTGTGTGTGTGTGTCTGTGTGTGTGTGTGTGTGTGTGTGTGTGTGTGTGTGTGTGTGTGTGTCTGTGTGTGTGTGTGTGTGTGTGTGTGTGTGTGTGTGTGTGTGTGTGTGTGTGTGTGTGTGTGTGTGTGTGTGCCCGTGCACGTGCATATGTGGGTGGATCTTTTCGTCGGCTGTTTGACTTTTTTCAAGTCTATTTTTTTGGTGAGTTTTTGTTGTAATCTCATGAAAAAATTTCACACAGAGTCACATTTGTAAGCATGACCGATGACTTCCGTATTGCTTCAATCATGACCTACGCCCTGGCCCGGTCCGTCCACCCGGACACCACTCTCTCTCAAACAACAGATCAAGATCCTCCTCTGCACTTCACCTTCACACGCGAGCACGCAAAACAGCGGCCTCAAATCACCAGGCATCACAACCGTCTGTAATCAGTCAGTCACGTGGCCTTTTCGCGTCAAAAAAACAACAATGCCGCCCAATAGCCACCGTTTGCACACTAAAACGCTAGCGACTGCATGTGCGGCTCGTGTTTTTGGTGCGCGGTGTACTATGACATGGGCTTCTCTCTGAGGAAAAACCCGTACGGCCCTTAGTGCTCTGCATAAATTTGCTAAGGATTAGCGGTTAAGCTGACATGTGTTTAAACGTACAAGCAGCAGTGAAGCACTGGGTGTCAGTTTACAGAGGGGTCGCTGGCTAACGGCTGCTAGCTGATATCCCACACATGTACGACTGCCTCATCAATAGCTGCAAAAATAGCTGTATTTCCAGAAAGTCTTAAAACGCAGCCGCTCAGTTATATTACACACATGCCTCCCTGGGCGTAAAATCCTCATCCCACTGCTACCCCCCAACACACACACACACACACACCCCTCAGGGCAGAGTGAAAAACCCATCGAGTTCAACGCCACAACCTTAATGGAAGGATCGCTGGCAGTGGGCCCTCACTTCCCAGCGTGCGGTACGCTCTTACACCGTGTATTACGGGATCGTAAACCCAACACGTTCAATTAATATGTTACACATTACATTGAAGTGGACACATTGGGATGACACAGTGGGCGAGACGGACGCCACATCTCTACAACTGAAATTCTTCGAAACACTCCGGAGAGCCGATTTAATGGACGGACGGGAACCACTCTTTACACTAGCTCTCCTCTCTACCTCTCCTCGCCGCGGCGCTAAGAAGCACTCTCTTTTTGTTCCTCCCCTAAGGTTTCGACGGGGTTAACCCTGCGCCAAAAAAAAACGCACCTTCAGGGGCACTCAGTGGGCTGTTAAACACATCCTTTGAACGCCACCACCTCCCCCTCCCCCCCATCGGGCTGTGATGCCAAAAGCTTTTTTTTGTGGGAGAGAGTGAGTGTGAGCCATCAGGCTGTAATGGGCCGCTGTTTGTTTTATTCGCCCGAGCGGGGGGGAAGGGAAACTGCTTCTGTCCGTGTGCGTGCTGTTACTGTGCTTTTTACCGGCTTAAACCCACCGATTGGTTCCCTCGTGATCCTGCGACACCCTCGAACCTCAGGTCGCATTCCCCGTGATCATCCTACCCTGCAAGCGCCAGCGAGGTCCTTAATGCATTCCCCGACAGTGACTCTGATCGAGGGGAGAGGCGGTTGGGCGTGGGGGGGTGGGTGTAGGGCGGGAGAGTGTCAGATGGGGGGGGGTGTCAAGGTGTCAACGAGATTGGCCACGGGCTCTCTGCAAATTCGCGGTGCGAAATACATGTCACGCTTGACGAGAGACGACCGCCTGGAAAAGGGAACAAGGTCCATGTGTGCACGGTCACAGATGACGCTACAGCTAACGTTAACGCTACAGCTAACGCGCTCGCAGCCAGCTGGTCAGTGTGTGTGTTTGTTTCAGCAAATGCTCACAGTGTCCTACTCTTTTTCCTTAAGATTCAACAGACTCTCGAAACAGTGGTAGAGCCTGTGCCAGCAGCGTACAGCAGATTGAGCACAACCTAACTGCTATTTACAATGGAGTGCTGATCTACGGTCAGCTCTGGTTCCTTTCACCACAGACGGACAGAGCTAGACACGTAGGAGGTATAATCCGATCCTGGATCTGTGCTGGCCACCCTCCAATTTAACAGCCTTGAGTGATTCTCTGCTGGAATACAATTTCTTCTCCATCTCATTTCCATATTCAAACTTTAATTCAATTAAATGTAATTAGATGCAGTTTAAAATATTGTAGCTAGGGATTACTACTCATTAGCTGACGGCGAGGAAAAAGAGAATTGTTTGCAAAATGCACAGGATGCCAGCTTTCTCAAGGGAAGGGAGGATGTTATAGTACATCAAATCATGATGGTGGGCAGTTGGCCTGTTCAGAGAGTTCAGGGAGTAGGACTAACAGCAATGGTACACAAATACAAGGTCAACACAACAACACAAGGTCAGTACCAGAACACAAGGTCAGCACCACAACTCAAGGTCAGTACCAGAACACAAGGTCAGTACCAGAACACAAGGTCAGTACCAGAACACAAGGTCAGCACCAGAACACAAGGTCAGTACCAGAACACAAGGTCAGTACCAGAACACAAGATCAGTACCAGAACACAAGGTCAGCACCAGAACACAAGGTCAGTACCAGAACACAAGATCAGTACCAGAACACAAGGTCAGCACCAGAACACAAGGTCAGTACCAGAACACAAGGTCAGTACCTCAACATGAGGTCAGCACAACAACACAAGATCAGTACCAGAACACAAGGTCAGTACCACAACACAAGGTCGGTACCAGAACACAAGGTCAGTACCAGAACACAAGGTCAGTACCAGAACACAAGGTCAGCACCAGAACACAAGGTCAGTACCAGAACACAAGGTCAGTACCTCAACATGAGGTCAGCACAACAACACAAGGTCAGTACCAGAACACAAGGTCAGTACCAGAACACAAGGTCAGTACCAGAACACAAGGTCAGCACCACAACACAAGGTCGGTACCAGAACACAAGGTCAGTACCAGAACACAAGGTCAGTACCAGAACACAAGGTCAGTACCTCAACATGAGGTCAGCACAACAACACAAGGTCAGTACCAGAACACAAGGTCAGTACCAGAACACAAGGTCAGTACCAGAACACAAGGTCAGCACCACGGCATGAGGTTAATACAGCAACACGAGTTCAGTACCTCAACACGAGGTCAGTACCTCAACACGAGGTCAGTACCACAACACAAGGATTCTCGATTGCCAAACTTACATTTATGAGTGAAATATATAAACCTGCATGCACACCAAGTGGCAACCTTCCGGTCTCTTTCCTGAAACCAATAAGGAAGTGAGTTCAACTGCAATTCATTGACTGGCCGCTTGAGGGTGGCTGCAGAAGTGAGTCAAATCTGTATCTCCCCCATGTTAAAATGATCAACTTTACAGCAGAAAAAAACATGTTTACAGCCTGGTTTTCGATTTGGATTTGGTCTATACAGCTAATTTTGCCCTTCAAAACAACTGTGAGGGGGGTGAATTTTTTTATAACGCATCCGTTTAGTTGATTAATATTTAAAGTTCAGCATAATTAAGGGTGTGTCCAGCGGATTCCCGCATTACCGGATGCCTACATTTTCATAAATACCGTAACATTTATTAACACTGACTATATTTGGAAGTATTTTTTGCAGAGCTGTAGTACTCGAGACCGGTCTCGAGACCACTTTTTTAAGGTCTCGGTCTCGTCTCGGTCTCGGTTACATTTGGACTCGGTCTCGACTCGGTCTCGGACAGTAAGGACTCGTAAATTCTTCCGAGACCAGTCGAGACCAGCGTAGAAATTATCGCCCACAATTTTTTCTAGCAAAATATTTAAGTATGACATGTAGAGGCTGTATTTCCATTGGCTGTATTTCGTCCAGAGTCAGACTGTTTTTTTCTGATGTGGCTTATCCCGCCAATGGCTATCTACTTTTGAAGAAAAGCCCACCCCCAGCGTCGCTAGAGGGTGCACCCATTCACGTAAATACTTCAATCTTAAACATATGCTCGATCATGTCTGCACAATCTGCCATTATATTCGTTTTGCCTATATTCAGCACAGTGAGCACAAATAAATAATTTGTCCGAAAACACACAGCGGTTAGTAATTAAAATACATATATAATGTTGAAAAGCTACAGCCGACGTCCTTCCATGACTTTTCCTAAATACGTGCATTTTACCTTGTCCCGTTTTCAGAATTGCAAAATCACAAATCGAACAATATATAAAACTACTATTTACATGTTTTTTGATACCTAAACTGCCTTCCTGTCGCCAGAATCCCACGCCGCTGGGCGTTGGTACCCTAATTGCGGTACCCAGACACCGATCACACTTCACTGAGCCTATGATGGCAATGGTTGAATGTGCGATACACAGACAAATACTACGAGAACACATATAGACAATAGTCTGATTGGCTTGGTTGAACTACAAAAAAGAGGTACGTTTATAAAGAAATATGTTTCACTAAATAAACAGAACGAATTCCGCCAAATACATACAGCCCCATTCATGTGTCATGCGCCTATTGAACTCAATAATTAATAACGAATGAACCACAGTGTATTCATATAGCATACAGAGACTTCAACAAAATATTGTTTTGTATCGAAATTAAACGACTATAAACAATAATTATTAATAGGCTTACTACAAATGGGCGATAAATGAAATTACTCATGCACACAGAAGGACGTGGGACATACATAAGTCCGGGGGGCATACGGCAGAAAGAGCATAAAACTGGAACGGTTATGGTCCGATCTTTATAACTGGGCCCGTTTTGGTCCGATCTTTATTAAACTGGACGGGTTTTGGTCTGATCTATATGAACACTGTGCGCAGTTCAACCGGGTTAGTTTGCTGCTGTCTCATGCGCACTCGTAACTATACTAATGAACACTGTGCGCAATGCAACCGGTTCGTTTGCGTGTCCTGCTCAAGCAGACAAACAACTGAAGCTGCGTGCCGACTGTGGACGGATAAATAATTATAAATAGATTTGTTTATCGGCCAATCATGCGCAAATCATTTGATTGCAAGTCGCTTGTGATCTAAAATGTGTTAGCATTTACTACATCATCATAGGACATACAGTTTGATGGATTTTCATTTATTCGATTTTTAATTTTTTTTATATCATAGCCTGTGCATTTTAAAATCATGGTTTTATTTTCGTATTTTATGGTTACATAAGACAATAAATAGGCCTACATACTCTTTTAATAAAATGTAATTCATTTCATTCAGGGTGACAACACAGTAGATGATCTGATGCTGTTGGTCAAGTGTTTTTTTACATTGGTCACTGGACCAAAAACATGTAATATTATTTAGTGTTGATATGGTCTCGGTCTCGGCCCCCTTTCGGTATCGGTCTCGTCTCGGTCTCGGCCCCCTTCGGTCTCGGTCTCGTCTCGGTCTCGGTCCCCTTCGGTCTTGGTCTTGTCTCGGTCTCGGCCCCCTTCGGTCTCGGTCTCGTCTCGGTCTCGCTTTAGGTGGTCTCGAGCACAGCTCTGATTTTTTGACATGTCCTAAAAGATATGTGTAAGAAATTAGCCTATAATTACTCAGTAAACAGCATCCAGACTCCTCAGCTCCATCCACGTACCGCCTCTTTGACCATTTTCGTTTATCCGGGAGTGACGCGCTGCCAAGATGGCTACGGTCGGCTACGCCCACTTTAGGCTTCAAAAACGGTCTTCAGAACCCTACGGGTGACGTCACGGATACTACGTCCATATCTTTATACAGTCTATGATGCACACCTAAAAAGTTGAACAACTTTGAGATTGTTATGGCCAGACGACAGGGTCAGAGTCCAAGGCTCATCTATGGGTGAGGGCAACAAAGGCTATCCCGTCTGCTCCGGGTCTACTGTGGCACAAGGCACATCACACCCAGCTGTGTCTGGGTATTGTCGCCACAGACCGGTCACAATGGGCACACGAGCATCGGAACTGGACGTTTGAGCAGTGGGAAAAGTGACCTGGTGGAATCTGTCCCCTTATCATGTGCATAATACAGACAACTGTGTACGCGGGCACCATTTACCTGGGGAAGTGACGGCACCATGATGCACTGTGGGAAGAAGACACGACAGAAGAGGGAGTGTGGTGCTCTGACTAATGTTCTGCTGGGGAACTCTGGGTCCCGGGCGTTCATGTGGATGTCAGATATGACATGCCAGCTACCTAAACATTGTTTCAGACCAGGTACACCTCTTCATGGAAATGTATTTCTTTATGGCAGTGACCACTTTCAGCAGGATAATGTTCCCTGCCACACTGCACAGATAAGTCGGGAATCGATGGGGAACACAAGAAAGAGATTCAAATGTGGCCCTTGTCTCCACATTCCAATTGAGCATTTGTAGGATGAGCTGGACCAACAAGTCTGATCCATGGTGGCTCCACCTCAACGTACAGAACTTGAAGGGTCTGATGTGAATGTCTTGGTGCCAGATACCACAGGACACCTTCAGGGGTCTGAGTTAATGTCTTGGTGCCAGATACCACAGGACACCCTCAGGGATCTGCAGGTAATGTCTTGGTGCCAGATACTATTCTGTTCTATTCATTCTGTTCTATACGTTCTATTTTGGTGGTTCGCTCTATTTTGGTGGTTCGCTCTATTTTGATGGTCTGCTCTATTTTGGTGGTTCGCTCTATTTTGGTGGTCCGTTCTATTTTGGTGGTTCGCTCTATTTTGGTGGGCCGCTCTATTTTGGTGGTTCGCTCTATTTTGGTGGTCCGTTCTATTTTGGTGGTCAGCTCTATTTTGGTGGTCTGCTCTATTTTGGTAGTCCGCTCTATTTTGGTGGTCTGCTCTATTTTGGTGGTCAGCTCTATTTTGGTGGGCCGCTCTATTTTGGTGGTCTGTTCTATTTCGGTGGTCAGCTCTATTTTGGTGGTCCGCTCTATTTTGATGGTCCGCTCTATTTTGGTGGTTCGCTCTATTTTGGTGGTCCGTTCTATTTTGGTGGACAGCTCTATTTTGGTGGTCTGCTCTATTTTGGTAGTCAGCTCTATTTTGGTGGTCCGCTCTATTTTGGTGGTCCGCTCTATTTTGGTGGGCCGCTCAATTTTGGTGGTCAGCTCTATTTTGGTGGTCCGCTCTATTTTGGTGGGCCGTTCTATTTTGGTGGTCCGTTCTATTTTGGTGGTCCGTTCTATTTTGGTGGGCCGCTCTATTTTGGTGGGCCGCTCTATTTTGGTGGGCCGCTCTATTTTGGTGGTCCGCTCTATTTTGGTGGTCAGCTCTATTTTGGTGGTCAGCTCTATTTTGGTGCTCTGTTCTATTTTGGTTGTCCGCTCTATTTTGGTGGTCAGCTCTATTTTGGTGGTCCGCTCTATTTTGGTGGTCCGCTCTATTTTGGTGGTCCGCTCTATTTTGGTGGGCCGCTCCATTTTGGTGGTCAGCTTTATTTTGGTGGTCCGCTCTATTTTGGTGGGCCGTTCTATTTTGGTGGGCCGCTCTATTTTGGTGGGCCGCCTCATTTTGGTGGTCAGCTCTATTTTGGTGGTCCGCTCTATTTTGGTGGTCCGCTCTATTTTGGTAGTCCGCTCTATTTTGGTGGTCTGCTCTATTTTGGTGGTCAGCTCTATTTTGGTGGGCCGCTCTATTTTGGTGGTCTGTTCTATTTCGGTGGTCAGCTCTATTTTGGTGGTCCGCTCTATTTTGGTGGTCCGCTCTATTTTGGTGGTCCGCTCTATTTTGGTAGTCCGCTCTATTTTGGTGGTCTGCTCTATTTTGGTGGTCAGCTCTATTTTGGTGGGCCGCTCTATTTTGGTGGTCTGTTCTATTTCGGTGGTCAGCTCTATTTTGGTGGGCCGCTCTATTTTGGTGGTCCGTTCTATTTTGGTGGTCTGTTCTATTTTGGTGGGCCGCTCTATTCTGGTGGTCCGTTCTATTTTGGTGGGCGTTCTATTTTGGTGGTCCGCTCTATTTTGGTGGTCCGTTCTATTTTGGTGGGCCGCTCTATTCTGGTGGGCCGTTCTATTTTGGTGGTCCGTTCTATTTTGGTGGTCCGTTCTATTTTGGTGGTCCGCTCTATTCTGGTGGTTCGCTCTATTTTGGTGGTCAGCTCTATTTTGGTGGTCCGTTCTATTTTGGTGGTCAGCTCTATTTTGGTGGTCCGCTCTATTTTGTTGGTCAGCTCTATTTTGGTGGTCAGCTCTATTTTGGTGCTCCGTTCTATTTTGGTTGTCCGCTCTATTTTGGTGGTCCGCTCTATTTTGGTGGGCCGTTCTATTTTGGTGGGCCGCTCTATTTTGGTGGGCCGCCTCATTTTGGTGGTCAGCTCTATTTTGGTGGTCCGCTCTATTTTGGTGGTCCGCTCTATTTTGGTAGTCCGCTCTATTTTGGTGGTCTGCTCTATTTTGGTGGTCAGCTCTATTTTGGTGGGCCGCTCTATTTTGGTGGTCTGTTCTATTTTGGTGGTCAGCTCTATTTTGGTGGTCCGCTCTATTTTGGTGGTCCGCTCTATTTTGGTGGTCCGCTCTATTTTGGTAGTCCGCTCTATTTTGGTGGTCTGCTCTATTTTGGTGGTCAGCTCTATTTTGGTGGGCCGCTCTATTTTGGTGGTCTGTTCTATTTCGGTGGTCAGCTCTATTTTGGTGGGCCGCTCTATTTTGGTGGTCCGTTCTATTTTGGTGGTCTGTTCTATTTTGGTGGGCCGCTCTATTCTGGTGGTCCGTTCTATTTTGGTGGGCCGTTCTATTTTGGTGGTCCGCTCTATTTTGGTGGTCCGTTCTATTTTGGTGGGCCGCTCTATTTTGGTGGGCCGTTCTATTTTGGTGGTCCGTTCTATTTTGGTGGTCCGTTCTATTTTGGTGGTCCGCTCTATTCTGGTGGTTCGCTCTATTTTGGTGGTCAGCTCTATTTTGGTGGTCAGCTCTATTTTGGTGGTCCGTTCTATTTTGGTGGTCAGCTCTATTTTGGTGGTCCGCTCTATTTTGTTGGTCAGCTCTATTTTGGTGGTCAGCTCTATTTTGGTGCTCCGTTCTATTTTGGTTGTCCGCTCTATTTTGGTGGTCAGCTCTATTTTGGTGGTCCGCTCTATTTTGGTGGTCCGCTCTATTTTGGTGGTCCGCTCTATTTTGGTGGGCCGCTCCATTTTGGTGGTCAGCTTTATTTTGGTGGTCCGCTCTATTTTGGTGGGCCGTTCTATTTTGGTGGGCCGCTCTATTTTGGTGGGCCGCCTCATTTTGGTGGTCAGCTCTATTTTGGTGGTCCGCTCTATTTTGGTGGTCCGCTCTATTTTGGTGGTCCGCTCTATTTTGGTAGTCCGCTCTATTTTGGTGGTCCGCTCTATTTTGGTGGTCAGCTCTATTTTGGTGGGCCGCTCTATTTTGGTGGTCTGTTCTATTTCGGTGGTCAGCTCTATTTTGGTGGTCCGCTCTATTTTGGTGGTCCGCTCTATTTTGTTGGTCAGCTCTATTTTGGTGGTCAGCTCTATTTTGGTGCTCCGTTCTATTTTGGTTGTCCGCTCTATTTTGGTGGTCCGCTCTATTTTGGTGGGCCGTTCTATTTTGGTGGGCCGCTCTATTTTGGTGGGCCGCCTCATTTTGGTGGTCAGCTCTATTTTGGTGGTCCGCTCTATTTTGGTGGTCCGCTCTATTTTGGTAGTCCGCTCTATTTTGGTGGTCTGCTCTATTTTGGTGGTCAGCTCTATTTTGGTGGGCCGCTCTATTTTGGTGGTCTGTTCTATTTTGGTGGTCAGCTCTATTTTGGTGGTCCGCTCTATTTTGGTGGTCCGCTCTATTTTGGTGGTCCGCTCTATTTTGGTGGTCCGCTCTATTTTGGTGGTCTGCTCTATTTTGGTGGTCAGCTCTATTTTGGTGGGCCGCTCTATTTTGGTGGTCTGTTCTATTTCGGTGGTCAGCTCTATTTTGGTGGGCCGCTCTATTTTGGTGGTCCGTTCTATTTTGGTGGTCTGTTCTATTTTGGTGGGCCGCTCTATTCTGGTGGTCCGTTCTATTTTGGTGGGCCGTTCTATTTTGGTGGTCCGCTCTATTTTGGTGGTCCGTTCTATTTTGGTGGGCCGCTCTATTCTGGTGGGCCGTTCTATTTTGGTGGTCCGTTCTATTTTGGTGGTCCGTTCTATTTTGGTGGTCCGCTCTATTTTGGTGGTTCGCTCTATTTTGGTGGTCAGCTCTATTTTGGTGGTCAGCTCTATTTTGGTGGTCCGTTCTATTTTGGTGGTCAGCTCTATTTTGGTGGTCCGCTCTATTTTGTTGGTCAGCTCTATTTTGGTGGTCAGCTCTATTTTGGTGCTCCGTTCTATTTTGGTTGTCCGCTCTATTTTGGTGGTCAGCTCTATTTTGGTGGTCCGCTCTATTTTGGTGGTCCGCTCTATTTTGGTGGTCCGCTCTATTTTGGTGGGCCGCTCCATTTTGGTGGTCAGCTTTATTTTGGTGGTCCGCTCTATTTTGGTGGGCCGTTCTATTTTGGTGGGCCGCTCTATTTTGGTGGGCCGCCTCATTTTGGTGGTCAGCTCTATTTTGGTGGTCCGCTCTATTTTGGTGGTCCGCTCTATTTTGGTGGTCCGCTCTATTTTGGTAGTCCGCTCTATTTTGGTGGTCCGCTCTATTTTGGTGGTCAGCTCTATTTTGGTGGGCCGCTCTATTTTGGTGGTCTGTTCTATTTCGGTGGTCAGCTCTATTTTGGTGGTCCGCTCTATTTTGGTGGTCCGCTCTATTTTGGTGGTCCGCTCTATTTTGGTAGTCCGCTCTATTTTGGTGGTCTGCTCTATTTTGGTGGTCAGCTCTATTTTGGTGGGCCGCTCTATTTTGGTGGTCTGTTCTATTTCGGTGGTCAGCTCTATTTTGGTGGGCCTCTCTATTTTGGTGGTCCGTTCTATTTTGGTGGTCTGTTCTATTTTGGTGGGCCGCTCTATTCTGGTGGTCCGTTCTATTTTGGTGGGCCGTTCTATTTTGGTGGTCCGCTCTATTTTGGTGGTCCGTTCTATTTTGCTGGGCCGCTCTATTCTGGTGGGCCGTTCTATTTTGGTGGTCCGTTCTATTTTGGTGGTCCGTTCTATTTTGGTGGTCCGCTCTATTCTGGTGGTTCGCTCTATTTTGGTGGTCCGCTCTATTTTGGTGGTCCGCTCTATTTTGGTAGTCCGCTCTATTTTGGTGGTCTGCTCTATTTTGGTGGTCAGCTCTATTTTGGTGGGCCGCTCTATTTTGGTGGTCTGTTCTATTTCGGTGGTCAGCTCTATTTTGGTGGTCCGCTCTATTTTGGTGGTCCGTTCTATTTTGGTGGTCTGTTCTATTTTGGTGGGCCGCTCTATTCTGGTGGTCCGTTCTATTTTGGTGGGCCGTTCTATTTTGGTGGTCCGCTCTATTTTGGTGGTCCGTTCTATTTTGGTGGGCCGCTCTATTCTGGTGGGCCGTTCTATTTTGGTGGTCCGTTCTATTTTGGTGGTCCGTTCTATTTTGGTGGTCCGCTCTATTCTGGTGGTTCGCTCTATTTTGGTGGTCAGCTCTATTTTGGTGGTCCGTTCTATTTTGGTGGTCAGCTCTATTTTGGTGGTCCGCTCTATTTTGTTGGTCAGCTCTATTTTGGTGGTCCGTTCTATTTTGGTGGTCAGCTCTATTTTGGTGGTCCGCTCTATTTTGTTGGTCAGCTCTATTTTGATGGTCCGCTCTATTTTGTTGGTCAGCTCTATTTTGTTGGTCAGCTCTATTTTGGTGGCACGCTGACAACCAACAGCATATTAGGTTTGGCTGATCCATGTACCGTGACTGATTAAAAAAACTATTACAGCTGTAAACAACAGAAAACCCTGACATCGCATCTTAAAGTCTTGGCCTCATAAGTTGAAATGTTTAACCCCTAATTGCACTGCCTCTGAAAGACACTAAACATCTTGACAAGATTGTGTTGTAGTACACAAAAGCTCGGGAGGAGGGAGGAGAAAGAAAACGAGGCAGAGAAAGATGGGGGGAGACTGATGGGTGAGAAAGAACAATAGTATGAGTGACGGAGAGAGAGAGTTAGAAAGAAAGGGACCAATGGTAAAGCTGGAGATAGAGGGATAATGAAAAGAGAGAGAGAGGGTCAGTTCCAATTACCAACCAGGACTTGAGGAAACATAATAAACACCCAATAGAAACAGCATACAAAATTATCTAAACATATTCTCAGTATACTAGACAATACCACAAATAAGGCTGAAATGAAGACCTAAATTGTGACTGCGCCCATAAAACATCAAAGTCGCACACACCAGGAAGCTGTTGCCACCTGTGTAAAGCAAGTCTCAAACGAGAAAGATCAACCTACAGAAAACACCTGAGCCAGCTGGTTTTGACCCCACAGAGCCCCAGGAGAGCAACACAGTTAGGGACCACCTCAACTGGCCAAATACTACTAGTGAGCATGGCCTTACTGTGGAGAGAGGCTGTCAGTGGAAAACCCAACTGGCAGTAAGAGACAGGCAGTAAGAGACATGCAGTAAAAGACAGGCAGTAAGAGACAGGCAGTAAGAGACATGCAGTAAAAGACAGGCAGTAAGAGACATACAGTAAGAGACACGCAGTAAGAGACAGGCAGCACATAAAACGAGATTAAAACGCAGCTGAACTTCAGTACCTCCTGTCAAATGTATCACACTGTAGACACAAACACTCAGATCATACAGACCCAGAAAGAATTTGAAATCAAATCAAACACCGGGAACTACTGTGTCTGTTCGGCGAAATACAGCGATGTGCCACAATAGCGGCAGAGATAGTGAACCATCGAGGACTCGGGAAACAACCCGTAGAGCACAAACGACTCAACAGAACCGGTCTGGGTTTATTTTGACATGTAATTGGTTCCCAAAAGTATGCATTGATGCAACGACAAACATGACCAACTAAATATCCTTGGAAATGCCTATATTTGGAAAGATAATTCAGGTTATTAGAAAAATTCTGTAAATAAATCCGGTAATTAAATTAAATTTGGGATGAAAGTGAGAGGAAAAGAGAGAGAGGACGAAGATATGAGAGGAAGGGAGTGAGGAAGAAAGACTTGTGCTCTGTTTATTAGAGCTATGAACTTCTGTGACTTCGCTTTCGTGTCGTCTCTTTTAGGAGAAAAAATTTGAGAGAGAAGAGATGAGAGAAGAGAGAAAGATGAGAGAGAAGAGAGGAGTAAAGAGAGGAGTAAAGAGAGGAGAGAAAGACGAGAGAGAAGAGAGGAGTAAAGAGAGGAGAGAAAGACGAGAGAGAAGAGAGGAGTAAAGAGAGGAGAGAAAGACGAGAGAGAAGAGAGAGAAGAGAGGAGTAAAGAGAGGAGAGAAAAGACGAGAGAGAAGAGAGAAGTAAAGAGAGGAGTAAAGGAGGAAAGATGAAAGAGAGTGGTGTATGTGTACAGTAGGTACCACACGCTCTCCTCGTGGCTCCACTCCACGTCTTAAATTAAAGCCTAACCTCCCCTTCTTTCTCTCTCCTCCCCCTTACTCTCTAATCATCTCTCTCCTTTCCGCTTCCTTTCCTCTCCTCTTCTCCCTTCCTTGGTTCCTCCTCCCCTCCTCTCTCTTCCAATCACCCCCCTTTCCCTCCTACTTTGTTCTGTAAGCACATCCTCTCATATCCAATTCTTTGATTTCTGCATCTCTGAAGCTGCCGTGCTCGGCTTGGATCAGCACTCTACTTTCTCTCTCCCCTTTTTCTCTCACTCGCCCCTTTGGTTCACCCCTCCCTCCCTCTCTTTCTCTCGTTCTTTCTCCAGCAGTGGGGTAATTTTAGCACGGTTGTCTTTTATGCTGTTGTAAAGCATGATGTCAGACCCTGAAACCCATGCAGCAGCGTGCTTTGAAGTCCACTCCTACTCGCACAACAGCCTAGACAAGCAGCACTAGAAAGAACCGCCACATTAAGACCAGAAACGAACGCTGATGAAAATGAAACACGCAAACAGCCGACGAAATACACGAAAAGGTGTTTGGCGTGTAATGAATGAACGTTAATGGAAGCGGGAGGAAATTATAGGGTAGTCAAGAGGAATAGGCCTTACTAGTCGAACACAGAGCCACCTGTCAGTTAAATCTGTACTAACTGGGATAGCACGCGTAACCAAGATGAGTGTGACATGATTATGATGAAGAGTATGATGATGAAGATGATCAACATTCCCCTCTGAGCCTTCAACAATAAAGGACCATATGAGGATATAATGGCAAACAACTGATGACTGAAAATATAATAATAGTGTTTTATTAACAGTTACAATATTGTTGTCTTAACTTTGCACTAGACCGCTGTATCTAAAATAAAACTCAACGGGTATTTCTTAAAAATATATTATTTTTGAATAATCCTTTAGTTTTTTTGGGGAAAAACAGTTCCTTTTATGAGCGATCGGAACTCATTTTCTAATGACTCATTTTGGTCCCTGGGCAACAGGCCCGTTAGTTGTGCACGGGTACATGAAATTGCCATAAAGTGACATCATCGAATCGCGACACACACAGGGTTGTAGAAATCCCAGAACATAACGTGTCCTTGGTACGATGTATCGTGGCGTTTGCTGCAACTCTCAGCCCTGGTGTCAAACCAAGGCCTGCAATATAACGCAGTCATGCAGCCTGGCACGTTATGGGCCGGCAGGGGTAGAAAAATGGACAAATGACTGTCTAGAGCTGCTGTAAGTCAAGCATGGCCTGCAGCTGAAGGAGGCTGAGGACGCAGCGAGCCAAGGCTACTTCTGTCAATGTCTTTTAAATTTACCCGCACACAAGTACCGAGCATACGCACCCTGTGATCCTCCCCGTGGCCTGATATCGTGCTCTTCCGGACTCGTATTCCCCGTGCTCAGAAAATGCCCTTCCCATAAAGTACTCAATTAATGCTCTTGTTAAGCACCAGTTGTTGTAGTTTCGCGGATACATTTCACATGCTGTCCCCGTGTGGAAATTGAACCGAAGAAGGGCATGAACATAAACAGGAGATGTGCGATTGCTACTGGGCACAGACGCCTACAGGACCGCCCTAAAACGAGTTGACAGTGATGTCATTAAAAAAAATGCATCAACGTCTGTAATTATGTGGGGCGACGGACCGCTGTCGGCTCTGCGGACTCATCGGCTATACAGGAGTTTCAGGGGGCCAGTTCACAGTGCGCGGCACGAGCCTGGACGTCACTGTGGGTCAATGTCACCACAGAGCCTGGTGCCCTGGGAGCTCCGGAGAGTGACAGAGTAAAAGGGTACGGGGGACAAGGGGGTGCTGGGAAAAGAGGGGAGAGGTGTGGAGCGGAATGGAGAGTGCCTCTACCACGACCGGGTACTGTGATGACCTGGGGATGCACGGGGAGGAGTAGAGGGTGACGGGAATAGTGAGGTTGGAAGAGAGCGTGCTGAGGTAAAGACCGAAAGGAAAGAGATCATGGGAGAAGGACGGAGAGTGAGGTTAACGGCAAATAAAAGAAACCGGAGAATGAGAGAGACAACGAGAGATCAGGAGAGAAGGACAGAGAGTGAGGTTAACGGCAAATAAAAGAAACCGGAGAATGAGAGAGACAACGAGAGCAAGAGATCAGGGGAGAAGGACGGAGAGTGAGGTTAACGGCAAATAAAAGAAACCGGAGAATGAGGGAGAGAGCTGTAAGCTTATGACACTATAAAACTACAAAACAAAATCCTAATCATCTGGTTTTGATGACCGAAAAACACGAAAGCGCCAAAAAAAGGAAAGAGTGGAGACCAGCTCTTGAACCGGGCTTCTGGTCTCTCTTTCTTTACCCTGAAATATCTCTCCATTCCTCTCTGTCCATTCCCTTTCTCTTGTAATAGCCTCTCTTGTCTTTCCAGCTCTGTCTGTCTCTCTCTCTCTCTCTCTCGCTTGCTTTCTCAGTCTCTTCCTTTCTCTCTTTCTTTCTTCTCTCTATGCCTGTCTGCATTTGTCCAGATAATTCACCTTCAGCAGATATATTAGCATCTGTCACAGCCCCCAGTCTGCACTAAAAGCCTTGGCAGAGCCGGGCGCACGGTGCTTGATAGCGCACTTCATTGGTCTGGCACCGTTCATTCATCCCGTTATTTACTCCTGACTCACAGGTAATGAAGCGAGCCACTGGTGAAAGAGCAGAAGGGCCCCATAGACCGACGCACGGACCAATCCTGTGTCATCTCACCGCAGGGGGGTTTCCAGGGGCTACGTTAAGGCGCCGGAGACAAAATGGACATCGCACAACTCAATTTAAAGAATACCTCACGCACATCATACAATACTGGCAGCTGTAATGTCTGTGTCTCTACCTCCCGCCCAGTCAGCACCGCCAACACATATTCTGAAATGTCATGATTACGGTCGGATAAGGTCAGGGTTGAATAAGGGTTATGGTTAAAGGTTAGGGTTAGGTTTTCGGGATGGGGTTGGATCCGTGCCCCACTGTGGAACGTGTGACCAGATACAAAATGCTGGGTGTCCGCATCTGCAACGACCTATCGTGGTCCCTCAGCGCCACAACCCTGGACAAAAAGGCACAATAGCGCCTGTCATTTTTGAGGAAGTTAAAAGATTTTAAAGATAGCCCACCTATTTTCAACATCTTGGTAAACTTTTATGGCTGCACAGTTGAGAGCATTCTGACCAACTGTGCCAAGGTTTTTGCCAACTGTGCCAATGCTCTGCGTCCGACCTTAAGTCGCTGCAGCCGATGGTTAAAACCTCCCAGCACATCATTGGTTCCCAGCATCTGTTAGCAGAGAGCGTGTGGCATTATCAGGGACCCCTCACACCCAAACCATAAACTGTTTTCCCCCCTGCCATCAGGCAAGCGTTAAAGATCTCTACTCACCCGCACCATCAGGCTCAGAAACAGTTTCTTCCCAGCTGCGGTTAACCTGCTGAACTCTGAAACCGTTTGGTAGCCTTGCTTACACACTGCTAACATATTTACTTGATTTGCCATTTGCACAATGCGTCCTGTTTGTATTAAACACATACGTTTTCCACTTGTATTGCCCTCAGCATATTTGCAGTTTGCTACATTCTTGAACTGAACACGTGCACATTTACTCATCTATGTCAAATGCACATCCTTACATTGTCCTTCAACGCATTTGAATCATACATTGACACGCTGCCCTAGATATCTTTGCACTGCTCTTTTTGCACCTGCATCTAGTTGCAAACTGCGTCTCGTTGTACTGTACGTGTACTGTTCTTAAAGGTATGGACAACGTTTAAGGTCAGGGTTTTAGGTAGAGACCAACACTAACCGTGGTCCTCTCAGAGCACGCTGGTATTTTGAAAAGTCAGTGTGACCTTCAACACTGAGACCACCATCTGAATATCTGCCTAGATGGCAGATCTGATCTGCCTTCAGAATCGGGTTCGGGACAAAACACACCGGATGAATTACACATGAGGCCATTGGCGTTGTGGGGAGTCCATTTTAAGTGCTTTGGTAAATATTATTAAACAACCTTACTAAAATGCAAGCTGACTGCAGACAAAACTAATAAAAAGTAAGTGGCGAGCATTTTTGAGCTAGTCAGAATTCATGAGCCACCAAAAACCTTGGTTTCCTTTAACCTCCAGCATGCTAAAGTAGCTCACA